>VXBU01013150.1:147775-259040 GCA_013400315.1 Bombycilla garrulus | reverse complement strand
TTTTTTTTTTTTCATTTCTTTTCTTCATGTGTGGTCTCAGATGACTTTCTCCAAAACTGTCAGGCAGGATGTAAAAATGGATATTCTGAAAGAAAATTAAAAGTGTTGTGGCTTTTTTTTTATTTTGTGTGTGTGTGGGTTTCAGGTTTTTTGTTTGTTGATTTGGTTTTGGGGGGAGTTTTTGGTTAAGAAAAAAAGTTCCATGAAGTGCATGTATCAATTTAAGATAGTTGTATGTTCAACCTAGGAACTGTAGAGCCATGTATGGTGACTTGCAGACTTTTGGCATATTATGGAAGTAAAACACCTTGTCTAGGGGTCTTGCAGTGTAATGTGAATGAGTTCAGGAGTAGATTCCTCTGCTTGGAGCAGAACCATCAAAGCCAGGATCCAAGGATGGTGGTTGGAAGGGGCATCCATAGCTGCTGCTTGCATGAGGGAATAGTTTGCTGTATAGTTGTAGTGAGCTGCTTAGAGAGCAGGAGCTGTTTGGCTGAGTTTTCAGCACTATCATTCATGTCTAATTCCACTTTTGAGAGATGCCAGTAGTTGAAGTTACTCATAACAGAAGCATTTTCTGGTGATTATCACTTGTAATAGGCTCCCAGCTGTTGCTAAAGTACCTTTATTTGGTGTTCTCGTGCCTATGGAGAATGCTGTTAGCTACACAGGGAGTAAAAGTGATCTGTATTTCAATATGGATAACGTATTTTAAGAGGCTAAGAGGAAAACAAAAGACTTTATCCTTGTGATACTTTCAGAGGCTTTTAGAGGGCTGAAGAATCAGTGTTGTGCTGTTTTTTATTGAATGTTACTTGCAGCTGATGAGCTCCAAAAAGAGAGAAGCCCCTTAGATCCTGTAGTACTGGCCTACAAGTGTTCAGTAATCTTCAAGTCAAATGTATGATGCAATCCAGACTTGAAACATTTCATTTTAAGAAATAACAGTCATTCCTTCAGACTTTGTTTATTCTTAAAAATCCCTTATTGCTGACATTGAGCATTGGAGACTTTCAGTGATTTTCTTGTGGCTGAATTATTATGTTTTTAACAAATCAAGTTGTCTGTAGGAGCATGTTGTCCTTTGTGTGGGAGGTGGAATAACTTTGGTAACATCCAGTTAACCTCACTGATGAAAGCATAAGAAAATCTGCGAAGTTTATGTGAAGAAAGCCACAGGGGCTCTTCACAAGCATTATTGAAGCAGCTCTGAGTCTCGTGTGTCATCTGCTCTGCCTCTTGCCCGGCTAATGCACTCCCAGCTGTTTGGTGCATGTGGACCTTGGAGGGAAGATTCCCCCTGCCTCCTGCCCACCAAAAGCCCAGCTGGGCCTTACAGCCACAGGATTTCCCCAGACACTTTTTCTCCAGTGATTTCCCAACAGCATCATCATATAGGTCTCGCAGTGGTTTTGTGTTGTGGATGCGTGGTATGATACTATATCTGTATCATGGTTGATGCAATTTCCAAATTTAACTAAGTAAGCCCTTAGGGAGAAAGAAAATGCATTATTTTCCCATATAGTTCTTTAATCTTTCCTTTTCTGAATGCATAATTAAATGAGAGTAAATTATCTTATCTCATTTCCCTCATTAAATTTACTGTTACCCTCAGTATTTTAATGAATTTAAAAAAATTGTCTTTCATGCTTGAGTGTTTTTTACAATATGAAACATAGTCTGTTCTTATTGTCTGAGCAGTTTCTGGTCATGAATTCCCTGGTGCCTGTGGTAAAAAGTGAGATGGGTTATAAGTCGAATGTGTATTGGAAATGGAAATAGGTGCTTACAATTGAAGTAATTATTACAGAATTTAGGACAAAGAGCAATCTAGAACATATGAACTTCCCAGAAATACTATGTTTTTTTCTGTTGCCATACTTGAAATCTGGTTGGTTTTTATTGTTATTACTATTATTATCATTATCATCTTTCTTGTATGAATTCCTCATGTCCCTAGCTATGAATAGATGTTCTCTCTCGTGTAGCTAACATTGGAGACCTTGCAGGATGTCCAGCCCTCTCAGGCAGTTGTCCTGGCTTGGGCTCAGATGGGGCTGAAGTTTAATTATGTGGGGGTTTGGGCAGGATGTCACTGGCAAGTAAATTCTTTAGAAGGACCATACATCTCCTGAGGTAGAACCCCCAGTAGTTTGCAAACAGGTGCCTGGATTTCTGGTAGTGGTGTTTCCAGTGAGCTCCTTGGCCGGATGTTCCAGATGGAGCAACTTCCCTAGAGCCTGGTGGCTGGGAGGGCCTGGAGATAACAGATAGCTTGTCACGTCCATGTAACACAAGTGCAGGCAGGGACAACCAAGTTCACATGAAACTAGAGAATGATCAGGGTAGGCAAATGAATTATTTATTTACAAAGCTCTGGGAGTAATCAAACCCAGCATGTGATACGTAGCCTGTGGAGATGGCTACTGGGCTATAAGAATTCTAGACAGAGGGAAAAAATATGGAGAATGATTGATGCCTTACTGAGTGTTAACTTGGACTCTCATTAGATGCGATCTAATGTCAATAAACATATTAGCTTTGCAAACTCTTAGTTAAAAACGTACCAGGAAGTGACTGAATACTGAACTGAATTAAATGGTGCATTAAAATGAACAGAATCTTCTGGTGTACTGTAATTGTCAGGTGGCATTCCACTGTTAAACTGATTCTGGGTAGGTCAGAAGTCTGAGTACATACATGCATTAAAAACTGCTTTGTATTTAAAGAAGTCACCAAACAGTAGTCTTTCAAATGCAAGTATTTCTGGGCTACTGAAATGCTTGGGTGTGTCTTTGGTAATAAATATGAATCTGACAGTGAACAAATGCAAATTAAGAATTGAACATGTTTGGCTTTTATGAAAAGATTGATTCTTATTTAGTAAGTGTAATTATGTTTTTCTATGCTCTGAATAATTTTATTCTGATTAATTCTATCATTTTAGACTATTAAGAAATATGCCACGAGACAAAGAACAACTAGGCAAGACAGGCAAGAATATTCTTTTTTGGTAGAATAAATTTTAGTAGATATTAGTAAAAGATATTACTACAATTATTAGGATACATATATATGATTAATATATCTTCTTATGTAGATGGTAGTAAAATTATGTTTAGGTAGTAGATGCGACAAAAGGTTATCTTCTGATTCTTTTAATGTAGAAAAGATGCTTTTATGTAAAAGGTGACATCAACTTTCAGAACAAATAGAAGTGAATTGTTTCAACAATCTTGTTTTGCTAATGACAAGCAGAAGGAATTGAGGCCAAAACGTTGCAGAGTATTTGTGGTCCCATCAGTTACTAAAGTGGGTGGGATGAGAGACAAGGGACCCAAGCAGTCCTTGTCCCACAGGGTGCAGAGCCAGATGCTGCACAGGCTATGTGCTTTCTGCAGTAAATCTGGTTGTGATTCCTAGGAAACTAAACCCTGTTCCCTGGAGAATTGCTGGAGTTAAGATTGTCCCTGTGAGGACAATATGTTCCCATCACTAGGTCCCATAGGTAGTATTTTTTTCTATATGAAGAAAGGAAAAGAAGGCCAAAGTTCCCTACAGGGGTCAAATGGGAAGTCTGTGGCAAAGGATAATGTAATTGGTGTTTTTTGACTGCTATTCCCATCTCTGATCAGTGGGACACACAGAAAGGCTTTTTGCGGACTCTGGTACTAACAGAAATGTTACATATGGAGAAAGGGTTCATTTTGAAATCTAGAAATCTGGTCACACCTATGACCTGATGCTTCAGGCAGACAAATGTAACTTTAAATGGTTTTCAAGTGTGTAACAATATCAGGTATCAGAAATGTTGATCAGAAAGTTGTATGTAACAGCTATATAGAAATTGAAGTAAATTGAAGAAAACTGCTTTTCTATTTTCTCCTTCAGTTTGCAGTCTCATTGTAGCAATATGTTGCTATTTCCTGGAATCCAGGAAAAGCAGCTTTCTAAAACCTGACACCAATTAGTATTTTTGTTATCAGAGTGAAACAAATAGAAAAAGAAGTAAAGAAAGCACTGGCAGAATAGTAAGGATAATAAGCCACATTTCTACTTTTCTAAGTCATGTGATTATGTCTGTACTTGCACTTTCACAGAAGTCCTCTAATGTTACTGTTGCTGCAAAGAAGAGCAGATGTGTTGCTTTGTTGTGCTTTACCATCTCATGAAATAGCGAGGAAAAGGCATGGCAAGCTTAAGTACATGTCACCATTTTGCACACCTTTTTGTGCTTGAGCAGCTTCACTCTGCAGTAACAGAACGTGTCCCATGAGTGGAGTTGTCCACTGCCTGTAATACCAATAGCATTCCTTGAAGTAAAAAGCTTTGCTGAAGAATATTTCATTGAATTTTTTTTATTGATTTTTAAAGAGAACATTTTTCTCCCACAACTTGTGTAATACTGTAATAAAATAGTTGTTTCTAGTGCTTCTATTTGTAAGTGTTCCTGGTGTTTTTTTCACGTAGATCGAAAGGATGCAGAGGGGTGGGAAACAGTTCAGCGTGGAAGGCCCGTTCGATCTCGATCCACAGCTTTGGCAACAAAAGCTCCTGTAGCTGCAGAATCACTGAAGTCCAGAGGTGACAGTGACAAAGAAAATGTAATTTCACTATCGGCAGAAAACAAGCATGGGAATTCAGCCATTGGCAGTGCTGTATCTGAAAGCATGGAGCTGGTACAGAAGGATCCTTTACATCACTCTGAGAGTCCCCTTACTGGAAGGACTCAGGTCAGTACATAATTTTGAACCATTTTCTAACCTTAAATCTCGCAACATTTTCTTCAGAGCATTTTCTAAAGGTGGTGTTGGCTAGCGCTTTTATGAACTAACCAGATTAGAAAAGGCTTTTAAAATAATGGTTATTTCACTTACATTTATGGAAATGCAGTAAGATGTCAGCACAAATAGGCTAATAAAAATTATGATGCTGTGGACAGTTTTTCCATGTTTTCCAAAAAGTCAGTATTCAGCACATCTCATACATAGATTTAAGGTAGAAAGATCCAGCTTTTTCAAGGTAATGAGCACCTGAAATGAGTGAAGTTACTTGCATCACTTACTGTTGTTGCCAGATATTTCCTTAAAATTTGATTCTGACTTTAAAAATGTTCCATTTTGTTAATTTTGCAAATGCCTCTTGTTAGTGCACGGCCTCAGAAGTCAATGGGAACACTGGCACAGCATTGCAAGATTCCTTAGAACCAGTTCCTGAGATGCCTCCAGTTCTCACCAGCCCTGACTGCAGTTCAAAAACTCTGCAGATGAATGAAGCCTCTCCCCAGAGCACTGACATTGCAGACTGGCATCAAACAGAAAAAGCTAAATCTGAAACTGAAATGGATCCCTCAGATATTTCAAATGTGAGTTCTGCCAGATTGGTAAGAAATCTCATAAGATTTGTGAGTGAATAATAAGTCTATGCCTTAATTTTCTCAGTTTGTGTTGCACAAAATCTATGAGGTACTTACTGCAGGAAAAATAAATTGTTACACAGATACTTTTCGTTATAGAATTTAATTCTGGTAAAGTTTCAGAACTTCAGCTAGAAAGATAGAAATGTGTTATTTGGAATAAATAGATTTGTGCTCTCATTACATCTTTTAATAATGTTTGTGCTAATTTTTCATTTCCAGCCACTAGCAGTCATTTAAGTCACACTGTCATTAAAGTCTTACTTCAGTTTTGCTCAGCATTCAAACTGGAAACACATGGGATATCAAAATTCTGTTAGAAACAAAGTCAGACCTCTGCCTTTTAAGACTCTCTGAGCTGCTCTTCCTTTACAACATCCAATTTGGAGGAATGCCATCCCTAAAGCAAAAAACATGAAGTCAGTTTTCTGTTTTTATCTGGCTTCCCAAAAAGGATATCCCTTCCTGTCCAAAGAATTCTGAAGGTCTCAGGGTGTGTCTGCTTCACTGGGGTTCTCTGAGTGGAGAGTTGCAGTAATGTTACATAAAATCCAGGTTATACTTTCATACTTTGTTTTGTTTGGGGTTTTTAGGGATTTAGAAGTTTTCCTGTAAATCTTTAACTTTCCTTTAACTTTTGCAAACTGGAGTCCTGCTAGATAATTTCCAAGCCAAGTACCTGTTTGCTTTTAGAGCAGATTTCAAACATCTCATCCACTAGAATTGTTTCAGATGCTCTGTTATTAACAGTTGAGGATGCTGCCAGATTGGTGGGATCTGTGTCTCTTGGAAGTATTTTACTGCTCTAGATGAGACTGCTTCAAACACCAGTTTGTGTATTGTGGCACATTGTTTGGTACTAGAGTGGAAGTGGACTGGTTAATGCTTACATTTTTGCACCACTCTTTTGTCACTCATGTTGGAAAATAAGTACAGCCTGATATTCCGTTGTATGAACTACGGTAAAGTTTCCAGATACAGTTCATGTAGATAATTTTCATCTTTAAATAATACTTTGGAGCATGGTTCCTTTTGTAGTTTGGAGCATGGTTTCCTTTTTGCATGGCATGCACTCATGTGCCAGAGTATGCCTTGTTTAGTCCGTAAGAGCAAATATTTAAAACAGTAACTACAGGAGAACTGTCCTTGTGCTTTTAATGACAGTGTTTGTAGAATAAGATTTTTAATTATGTGAAAAATTAATTTCATAAGGGTTTCATGTAGTTAATGAGGTAATAGTTGCTAACAGTTTTAATGGGGTTTATATTTTCAACTACCTTCACAAAATATAGTAGTAAAAAAAGTATAAGTAAAGAGAAGTTGAACAAAATATCATCTAATTCATGTTAACTATGTGGAATCCTCCTTTTTTGTGCCTGCTACTGATTTTGGGGTTTTTTTCTGCTGTCATGTTTCCTCCAGTCCATGGCAGAAGTCCTTGCTAAGAAAGAAGAGTTAGCAGATCGGCTGGAGAAGGCAAATGAAGAAGCCATTGCCAGTGCTATTGCAGAGGAGGAGCAGTTAACCAGGGAGATTGAGGCAGAGGAAAACAATGACATTAACATCGAGACTGACAATGACAGTGACTTCTCTGTGAGTGTCCAGTTCATTTTACTGTACCCAGATTCCAGCTTTGTTGTCAATAGAGAATGAATATAGAATTTGTTAGCGTTTGTTTTGGCTTTGACATAACCTGTTCGATGTGTGAAATATTGCCATGTAATAATTATCCCATACTAAGGGGTATTTAGTCTTACTAAACTGAGCAACACAGTACTGCTGAGTGGTACAGAGCCCTCTGAGCTTGCAGTCAGTGTCATGTTGCCTATTTCTGGGTGCAGAACTGGGAGCTGGGACTTGTTGCATTCATTGTTACTGTCAAAGCGGGAACAGCATCTACCTTTGGGGTGGCCAGTTCTGTTTGGAAGCATTGCTGAATATTGCTGAGTTGGCAGTGTTTAATGTGTGTGTGCACCTGCAAGTTAAGGTTTATATTTTTACCGTCTGGTTCATGTTAAATTTCAGGCTAATATGGGCAATGGAAGCATATCTTTCTGTGGTTTGTCTATGGACTGGAATGATGTTCTGGCAGATTATGAAGGTAAATTTTTATGTATTACAGTGCTTATGTGGAAATAACAGCAAAAAATACAGAAAAATTCCTGGTTTATTTTTGGCCAGTTAAAGTTTCAGAAGTTTTCCTAACACATTCCAAGTTATGTTATTTTCTCTGTTGTTTCCTGAGGAAAGATGGACTTTGTGTTCAAATTGTTTCTGGGTCTCTTTGTTCTTCAGTTCTCCTTCTGCATCTCTCTATTAGAATTTTACAGTTTTTAATTCAGTTTTATGTTACCATCTGGATAAGTGTATTAAAATTATTAAGCATTAAAAAAGGACAGGTATTAAAGATGCTTCAGTCTGTATTTGCACCTAGGACCAGGGAAACCCATCTGAGAGAGAACTAGAGAAACTAATCTTTATTAATGGTCTTTCTTGTAGAAAAGTGTGTTTAAATGATCTCCACCTTTGTGTTTATCCGTACAGCTCGCGAGTCGTGGCGTCAGAGCAACTCCTGGGGAGACAGAGTGGAGGAAGAGCCCGCGCGTCCCCCTGGCCACGGGATCCACATGCATGAGAAACTCTCCTCACCCTCACGCAAGAGGTGCTACAGTAGTTACATGCCTAGGTTAGCCAGGGAAAACAAGCAACCAAACTCACGGCTGCTGGAAACTCTTCGTAAATCTACTCTGTTTAAGTCTCTAGGTGGAAAGTCTCTATATTTTTTCATGAGTAAGCTCATGCTACGTTGTCCACTAACTAAAGAAGTCTTGAAGAGCAGTATTCACATTTACAGGAAATAATTGCCCTCCAGTGGCTTATTTGTTTTCTGTTAGAGAAATGGCATAGAAATGTTTGCTACGCTGTCAGTTAATATTGTCTAACTTGCCTTTGTTCTACTTTGGGTTTTATTAAAAGAACAATAGCAGAATCCAAAAAGAAGCATGAGGAGAAACAAATGAAAGCTCAACAGCTGAGAGAAAAGTTACGTGAAGAAAAGACACTGAAGCTTCAGAAATTAATGGAGAGGGTAAGCTTTCTGTGATATAAAGGGGTGCTCTGCTGCCTTTTAGAGAAGATTTCTTTTCCACGTAGTAGACATACCAGAGATTAAAACTAGTGATGAAATGAAGTTTTTGTCTGAGTTTGCATAGCTTTCACAGCTGACTTGTGCATCACAGCAGTTAAAGAAAGCATTATTTCAAATCATGAAGTTGTTTGACTGTTTATAGGAGACAATCTCAGATTCAGGGACGGCATAACAAGAGTGGAAATGTGTTGCATGTATCCAACAGAAATGGTAAAACTCACCAAGCTGAAGCAGTGTACTTTGGGTTAAATTTAACACAGGCTTTGTGTAGGGCATGAGAATACCTTGTTACTGTGAAGAACACTTCAAGTATTAGAAAATCCTGAAGAAAATTTTGGCCCTGTTGTCAGATGCTGTGTTAGTAATAAATTGATTCCTTATGTGTAGGAGAAAGATGTGAGGAAATGGAAAGAAGAATTATTAGACCAAAGGCGCAGGATGATGGAGGAGAAGTTACTCCATGCAGAATTCAAACGTGAAGTGCAGCTACAAGCAATTGTGAAAAAAGCACAAGAGGAGGAAGCCAAGGTAAGTGACTTTTTCAAGAGGAACTGTTTAATAGTTGTGCTTTTATAAATGTTGTACTTCAGAGTGCTCCTGAGTAGTTTGTGAAGGACAGTGCTGGTTAGATATGAACACGTGTGACCCATGAAGCAGATAAATGCTGATGTATAAATGGTGCATTTTTTCTAATATGACTTAAAATTAATCAGCTGTTATTAGATATCATGGGGGTTGGTGTGGAAGAAAAGATAGTTTGAAATAAAGATAATTTGATCATTTTCTTGCTGCTTTTGCTTCTCACAGAGGGTCGCAGCATTTTTGGTGATACCAGGTCCTCCTGGAAGGACTGGAGGATCTGATGATCAATTCTCTGTTTTTCCAGCTCCTTAGGGGAGCTCATTTTTCTTCTCTGTTAAAAAGCCATTCCAGATGCAGCATTCTGTGTCCTTAAACAGTAGTTGTGTTGCTGTGTTTTGTACCACTGATGTTGTTGAGCAGCTGGGAAAAGACAGATCTGCAGTTAACATATGGCAGTTATTCTAAATTAAGTATGTTTAGTGCTTTTCTGACTTTATACATAATTCCATAAGGCAATCTCTAGATGGATGCTTTTTGGTTTGCTTCATTCGTACTACTTTGGTAAAGTTTTAAATGGTTTAACCCCAGCCAGCAATTAAGCACCACCCAACCGCACACTTATTTTGCCTCCTGTCCCATGAGACTGGGGGGAGAGAATTAGAAGTATAAAGGTAAGAAATCTCATGGGTTGATATAGAAACCGTTTAATAACTGGGTGAGGGAAAATCAGGAAAATTAAGAAAAAGGAAAATAACCGAGGTAAATTATAAAGAATGACAATTGCCAGTCCCTGAGCAGTGGCCCCACACCAGCCCCCCAACCCAGTTTTGTTGCTGCGCATGGTGTCCTGTGGTCTCTTTGGTTCCTTGGCCTTGATGCTGTGCAAGCCCTGCTCAACAGTAGCTAAAACATCCCTGTGTTGTCAGCATAGTTTCCAGCACAAATCCAAAACAGTCCCATACTAGCTGCTGCAAAGAGAGTTAACTCTATGCGAGTCAAAACCAGCATAAAAGAAATGAAGTATTTAAAGGCTGTTTTTCCCAAGTGAAGATACATGCATCTCCTCAGAACTGTTTCATTATATGATGGGCATGTATCCCAGCTGTGATTGATGCAGCTGTTCATTTGCGTTTTGAGATAAGCACAACAAAACTGGTTGTGCTTTTTTACTTAGTTGCTGTTTCTCTCTTGGTTTAAAAGGATTTCTAGATTACCTAATTCAGTCTGCTGTACACTGATTACTATTCCATTACACCAGTGTGACTTCTGTAATTATATTAACTAAATCACATGTGCCATAGTTCTCCAGATAAGCAGATGTTTCAAATGTTGTGTGTGTTTAAGTGTGTGGGATCTGCTGCCTCATGAGGTTCTTGTTTTCTGGAAATCAAGGTTAATTGGGCCAGAAGGCTTTAGAGAAATAGCTGATAGATAGGATAGCTGCAGACCATGGTAACTGTTGCTGCCCAGTTGGTTATCTAAATTCCCAGTGCTTGCTTGTTTACTGACCTGTAAAAGCCATTCTGTAAATGGATTGTAGTCAGTAAACAAAGTTACAAGCATGATCCTACCACCCTTTTTCATGATCTGTTTTTGTCTGTCTGTGTGTGTTTTCTTTACCTGTTTTATTTAGTGTACACATTAAAGTTCTTTTAAGCTAACCTTTTCTTGGTTTTTTTTTGTTCTTATGTATTGCACTGTCCTGTGGTTTAAAAAGATGTTCATGAAACAGGCTATATGGATAAGAAATATTACACCATGAGCCTGATTGATTTGCTTGTTCATATTATGTATACTTTCACTTTTTTATTAGTAAGTACACATGTGTTTAAAGTTAGCTCAAAAGCCCTGTTCCATTCTACTAGCACTTGTGTATTTTACTGATTCATCTATCTGGGTTTTAACACTACAAATTTTGTGACTGAGAGAATGGACTGATGGAGTCTCGATGTTTCTCTGTTACAATTCAAATTTTCCTTTTATATTCCATAGGCTGTGTTGTTTAAAACAAACAAAACAATAAAAAATCATTGCAAAACCTGAGGACTTATTCTCAGGTTGATGGTTTTCCAACTCATTCTGGAGAAATGTTGTAACAGTTTAGTTATGAAGTGGATAATTAACAAATGGATGAAATTCCCTGAAAACCGATTTCAATTTCTCGAGTCTTCTCTTATGCTTTCTGATTGTTTTCAGGTCAATGAAATTGCTTTTATAAACACCTTGGAAGCTCAGAACAAGCGCCACGATGTGCTGAACAAACTCAAGGAGTACGAACAGCGCTTGAATGAGCTGCAGGAGGAGCGCCAGCGAAGGCAGGAGGAGAAACAAGCACGGGACGAGGCAGTTCAGGTATGATGGGTCTGTAGCTGCAGGGGCACAATGAAAGACAAGTTTGTGCTTCATTTTGGCTTTGCAGATGTTAAAGTACAGTTTCTCTAATATCTTATGTGTTTCATGCCTAAAAGAGCAGTGAAAACTTGCTTTTCCTGTGTAGGAGCGCAAGAGAGCTCTGGAAGCGGAGCGGCAGGCCCGGGTGGAGGAGCTGCTGATGAAGAGGAAAGAGCAGGAAGCAAGGATTGAACAGCAGAGGCAAGAGAAGGAAAAAGCACGAGAAGATGCAGCACGGGAGAGGGCCAGGTAATTTTGCAGTTGTTACTTTGGTTCCCTTCACCGTTATCCTCCCCAGCAAACTGCAGCTTCTCTATAACAGCAGTACCTTCCTGGCTTGTCGGGCTTAGAATTTGAAAAAGTAGCATTGATAAGGTTTCTTGATGAATGGCTTGAAAGAAGAAATCAAGTGAGTCATTATAAATTCTCTAGTATGTTTTTGTATTCCTTACATACATGCACAATATAAGATGTAAAGCTGTATTTTGTCATATTCATCTTAGTTTTATTGCAGACAAGACCTTGTAATAATTTCCCTTTTTCATATTTCACCTTTGGTTTCAAAGGAAACAAGATTTATGTACCCATGTTCTCCATTTCCTCCTCTCTCCAGAAACTTTTGAACTTATTGGTATCAATTTCATTTCATGTTGTTGTGGATACCAGAGATTACATTTGTGAAGCACCCAGCCAGGACATCAGGCTTCATTAATTCTGCTGCCTGTTAATTGCTTGGTTTATAGTTTTGCCCATAATTAAAAGTTCATAAAATGGACTTCACATGCACTCTTCTCTCTCTTCCTTTTGAGCCAAACATGAGGTGCAGAGAGAATAAATGTTGGTGTGTGAGACAGATTTACTTTCTAGTCAGATGCAGTCTGATACATTCCGCTTGTTTACTTTACCAGATTCTGTTTGTGTTCACCTCCTATTTCTCCCTCTTTTCCTGCAGTTCCCCTGCCATAAGCATTCCTTAAAACCTTGGTAAAAGTTAAGGGTTTTCCTGTGGTGGGTGTTCAGTAATGCTTCTCACTACATTTTTAATGTCATGACTTGTTTTCTTCAGTACTGTCATGAAGAGGATTTTTTCCCCAAGTAAAATATTCAGAAGTGTATTGATCACCTTTCATCTTCTGAAGTCCTGAGTGACATCATAAAGAGACTCAGCTTTCCATTAGATGTGTAATGCAGTCTGGGCAGGATCTGTAACCTTTGTTGGAGCTTCATGGACCTCTCCTCAGTGTATTGAGCCAAAATCACAATGAGATAGAGTGAGCTGGAAGGGATCCTTCAGAATCTTATTCTTGTTTGCAAGTACTCGAGGAAGATTGTGACTAATGGAGAATTTGGTTATGCTCTTTTAGGAAGACAGACCCTGCATATGTAGGGCTTCTACATCTTTCTGAAATTTGAGGAAACCCTCAAAGTAAGCAAATGCCCTACAGATATCTTTGTCTTCTAAGGCCTTCTACAGTTAGAGCTTGTTGAAAATCTCCAGGGATATAATTCCTTGCTCTTTGAGTTTAATCAGTGTTAAATCTGCCCCATCCATTAGTTGCCCCCCATTAATTTCCTTATGACTTGTGAGGAGAAGCAGTTTCCATTTGCCTTCTGTTGCTATTGTGTGTCATCAATTCTCTTTCATGTTTGTTGCTCTGAAACTCGATTTTCAAACCCTTTGTACTTGATATTGTAGTACCCTGCTTGCACTTGTTTTTCTTTTTCTCTCTTTGACAGATGTTGATTACATGAGGGAAAGAATGTGTGTAGTACCTTACAATGTGGTGATTCTGTTATGTTAGTCATTACATCTCCCTAATAACAGTTCTGAGGTTTCTCTGACATAGCAGAGTGAGGGGAGGACTCTGTGTCCTGGGTTTGAAGCTCAGGGAGGGATGAGCTTGACAGGGATCTGGCTGTCCTGTCCCTTCCATTCTGGATTGCAGTGTGTTTTGGTGGAACCTTGGGGGGTATTATTCAGTGTTTTGTTGGTTTTTTTCCTGCTGCTAGGATTTGGCTTGTATCCTGAAGATTTAATACTGGCTAGAATGAATGATTTTTGCAGTATCTGCTTAAAGTTTCTCCAGTATAAGCTTTACTGTATGCATCTGTTGGTGATTAAAACATCTGTATGAATGGAATGGTGTACTTAAAACTGACTTTAAAAGCCCCTCTGTCTTTAACTTGTTTCCAGTAAAGTTTTAGTTGTAATTACAAAGTATTTTATATTCCAGAGAGTTGAAATCCATAATACAGAAAATGCTTTTCTTGTCAGTAGGAATCATAAGACTACATAAAGTGTCCTGCCCATGTAAAAAGAATACTTTTCAGAAGGGCTTGTGCAGGAATTGTGTTCATGCTCTATAAATGGAAAATTGAGAATTTTGTTTCAAAGACAAAACGTTATTAACACAAAATATTAAATGGTAATAATCTGTAGTAGTTTGTAGCATTAAACATATATGTAAAAATGCAAACTGAAAGAAACAGCTCAAATGAGCTTGTAGTTCAGATTTGCTTTCTGTACCTCAGGGACGATAACACATAAAGTGCCTAATGCTTCTCATCCATAATCTCCTCACCCCTCCCACACCAACAGCAATTCAAATAATTCACTTTTTCTTTTTGAAAGAACAATTTTTAGTGTTTATAATTTGATTTACTTCCTCTGATGTCTTCTTTCCTATCAGCTTTTATATTTTCTGTGGCTTTTTGTTTTAAAAATATTACTTTATCTGAGCCTTCCACATTTATGGAACTGATCTTGGTTTTTCTGTCAGATTTCTGTTTAAAAACCCAGACAAACAGGGATCCACACATGACAAAATCCATTGCAGTTTGGATAATAGTCCTTATGTCAGACTCTCTAGTTTTGTCTCTCAGGCTCCTTTAATTTTGAATTACTTTTTGAAAAGATGGCTGATGGTTTTGATTGACTCTTTAATAGCACAGTTTTATCCAGAGCCTTCATTATGTCTTCAGCACTTTAGAGCTGCTAGGCTTCTCTCCCATCACACTGTACAAATTTTGTTTGTATAAATAGCATGAGTAGCTAACTTTCTTCCCCTCTAGGATTTAATTGCTCTCTTGTCTTACTGATCACTAGGAAATTGTTCTTGATGAAACTCTTACCTGCAGATTTCTGCTTAACAGTCATGGTTAGAAGTCGAGTTACACCCCTTGTTCTATTCTCAGAAAAAAAATCTAAATCTCTTCAACAGGGTGATGCTATTGTGCAGAGTTTTATCTAGAAGTTTCATTACTTAAATTTGTATGAATGAACATTTTATAAAGTATTGCCCTCAGTGCTGCAAGGCGTTTTTTGGATTTGTTATCTACTCTTCCTCATTGGTTCACTGACTGCAGCCCTTGGCTGAGGAATGCAAGTGGTGACAAGGTTTCACATTCATCACTCTTTTGTGACATCTTCTTGACTGTCATTGCTCTGATTGGGACTGAGGTGTGATCCAGTTTTTGCTACAAAGGTTCATGTGTCTGTCTTTGTCAATTTATTGAAATGAAAATATCCACATTCTCTGTTACCTAGATTACTTTTTGTTGTTTTTCTTTTCTACCGAACCATCTTCGTTTTTGGGTTTTCTTGTTCTGCATTCCGAACATAAATGCGTCAGTATTACTCATGCTTTATATTGGTACAAATTCTCCCTATACTTACTATCTTCTGGTTAGAGATCGAGAAGAGAGGTTGGCAGCTCTTACTGCGGCTCAGCAAGAAGCCATGGAAGAACTGCAGAAGAAGATTCAGCTGAAGGTATAAAAAGATAAATTAGTTGAAAAATACTTCAATATTTCTTTGCACAGTTCAATTCCATTTACTGTAATTCAATGTGTTTTCTCTGCACTGCTTTGTTTCTTTTCCATTCAGCATGATGAAAGTATTAGAAGGCACATGGAGCAAATTGAACAGAGAAAAGAGAAAGCAGCTGAACTCAGTAGCGGAAGACATGCTAATACTGACTATGCACCAAAGCTCACACCTTATGAGCGAAAGAAGCAGTGCTCATTGTGCAATGTCATGGTGAGTTGGGCAGAGGGGATACTGCTGGAATTGCAAGACCAACTCAAGCCATGAAGCTACAAGTTCTGCTTCATTTGCTTGCACATTTACTGTATCCCTGCTCTGCTTTTGTAAAACGTGCATCTTATTCTTCTGTCCATAAATCAGGTGGGTTAGGGAAGGTTTAAAGGAGCTGTAGTGTTGTGGGTAAAATGGAGACTGGGCAATACTCAGTTATTGGCTGTCTCTGCTGAGAGAAGCAAGAACTCAGGAGCATCAGATGGAAGAAGGTAGTTAAAAGATAGATTTAAAGCAAAGTAAAGAATGTGGTCCTTTACATAGCAGGCAGTTGAGCTGGGAACACCTTGTTCTAAGATGCTGTGGATATTTGAATTTACTGTGAGTTCAGGGGCTGATTGGTTAAGTGTTGTTGGTCTGAAGCTCACAGAGAAATCACATCAAGCTCAAGAGGTTCTTAAATTGAGTTTGGTTGTACAGGAAAAGGAATGTTCTCTTTGTCTCCTCTCTTCCTTTGGTGTCTGATTTTTTTCGTCGCTGTTGGAAGCCAAGGACATTGCTTGGCAGCGTCCCAACCTCAGCAAGGGTTCTCTGCCTGTGTCTGCCCTCCCAGTCCCAGGAATGGTGGGGGAGAGAAGCCACAAGGCCACTGGGCCAGAACTGAGAGATCTCTTATTGATAATTGCTTTCACTGCTTTGCAGAAACTTTGCATTATTGGAACCTTATATGCCACTGAGCATTATTTCTCTTTAATTGGTGCATTAAGATAGATTGCATGGGATCACCTCAGGCAGTGCTGGAGCAGAAACTCAGGCTCAGCAGGCTGAAGTCTTGTGTACTCACTGATCATGCATTTCAGAGTGAAACTCCAATATATGAAATTAGATTGAAGTGAGAATAAGAGGAGTCCATTTTTTTTTTTTTTTTAGTCTGTTGTTACGCTGCTGGCTAGCAAATCATTCTGTAATTTACTGTCAAGTCCTGAATTATGTAAATTAGGTTGAGGAGTAAAGTACTATGCTTGAATGTCTGAACATACCCCTGACAAATTGGCATATTTTGTATTACGTTTATAGTACTGTTATTTATACATTATGGAATTTGCAAAGGAAAAATAACTTATTGTCATTACAGATTTCATCAGAAGTATATCTTTTCAGCCATATTAAAGGGAAAAAACACCAACAAGCTGTGAGAGAAAACAGTAGTATACAAGGACGAGAGCTTTCAGATGAAGAAGTGGTAAGTTTTGTACTATTTTTCTATATTACTTCTAGTTTTAAATGCCATTCAGCTGAGTAGCCTGTGAAAGTCTTGAAAAAGAAGTTGAACATGACTGTTTCTGTTAGCATGGGAATCATGGCAGAGTACCAATGGAAAGCAGTGAAAGAAACAGTGTATTCACATACTGCTGGCAATTGCCATTTGAAGTTGATTCTTTATAAAATATGAATAATTGCTTTTCTGTTAATCAAAGGCATTTTTCGTGTCACTACGTTTATCTTTTTCATCCTAAAAGTCTTATACATAATGTCACCATCCTTCTATTTTCTTTGTTTCTTCTTGTTGCTTAAAATCCCTTAGTCCTTTTTTAGGTGAGCTTATGTGCTATCCTGTGCATCAAGGTCCATATGCTGAAAACTGTAGTGCTAAATTACTTCAAAATGCAAGATTTGAAATGTTTTGGAAGTATTAATATTGCTAAGAAAAAAATTAGTTTTTCTGTAGCTTCTTTCAAAGAGTTGGCATTTAGGGTGACTTTGAGAAAGCATTAAGGACATTTTATGCTATACCAAGAGGCTACTCTTTTGTAGAAGAGGCATCTGCACAGTTGTCTCATTTAATTTTTCATTGCTGATGCCAGAATTCAACTACAGTATTAAGTCAAGGCCTTCTCTATGAGAATTTGGGTTCTGCCACATCCAAAAAGTTTGTGAATGCCCCTGTATTATATCTGTCAGGTGTTAGGAAGAAATAGTGTGCAAGTCAGTTCTTCAGCACTGATTCAGATTGAACTTAATTATGTTTGGAAATCTGTTTCCAGCCAAGCTGATTCAGTTACCACTGTCCAGTAGTTCTGATTTTTTTCACTTTTCTTCACAGTTCTTTTACTATTTTTGTTTACTGAAGTATTCTCTTTGTTTTCAGCTTCTTATGTCTGGTTGTAACACGTTTTCCTTTTTAAAAAGCTCTGGAGAGTTAGGTCTCTGAAGTACTGAAATCCACATAGGTGGTTATCACTGAAAAAGCAGAAAGATAACTGGAGAGGCACAGTAGTCTGAAGGTTTGTGGATTGCACTTTCTTGCCCCTTCCCAACTGTAATGAATGTACATAAACTTTTTTCGGGTTCTTTTTTTTTTGTCTTGGTCAGTGGCTAGTGGGAGTTGTGTGATTTTGGGTTTGGATTTTAGGTGCCAGGCTTACCTAGTGTATATATGTAAGAAATCTCCATACTGCACCTGTCTGGCTGGAAATACCAGCTTTGAGGTTTCTCAGAATCTGTCCTGTTGTGGGCAGTCCCAGGTATTGATTGACAGTGTCTTGGATCTCTCTGGCTTTTACTGGTACCTGTGTGGCCACTGGTGACTGAAGTGTGGCTCTTGCTGGGCAGCTGGCTCAGAGGAATCTGGAGGAAAACAGTGAACTGGATTTTCTTGTGATTGGGCATTACATGCTCTCCACATCCAATTTGGTAGCTGAACAATCCCAGTTTCTGGAGAATGGGATCAGGTACTGACACGTACATTTGCACCCAGCTGGTGAAAGAGAAGTTCCACTAGAGGGCACAAAGATCCTGATTTTTGTGCCTAAATCCAGGGTTTCTCAGCAAAACATTTTGATGAGAACTTAAGACCTAGATGAAGGCTAAATGTATACATTTCTTGAATAATGTTTAGTGCAGGAGAGAGAGGAGAGAACAATTTTAACTGAATTAACATCTTGAGAATTACTATAGCAGATTCCAATATCCTTAAATCAATATGGTGCATAGTATTTGGCATACTGGCAGTGTATGGATGCTTCCATTGTTAGATATTTTATATATTATTTATGGCTATATTTAAGTTAGTCCAAGTATAAAATTCCGAACTATATTATTGTAACCTGAAATTTCCTGGGTCTGAGGCCTTCTCTGTTTTTCATTACTTTTTTTTTTTCAAAGATCAGTAATAAGACACTCATTGTAGATCTGGGCAGTGTGAAGTAGGAAAGCAGTTTTGCTAATCAGAGCAATCTTCTTTGTGTATCCCTTTATTCAGCATGCATAGTTAATGCCAGCCTCATAACTGAAGCATTCAGTAACTTCTCAAGTTTTGAAATACTTTAGAAAAAAGTTCCAAAGTATTAAACAGAAGTGAACCCATATTCCAGCAAATCTTTGTTATAGTCATAATTACTTATTTATCACTGTTTTCAATTTTTTCAATCAGTGAACGTAACTGTAGTGAGAACACACTTGTGCTACTTAAAGTTATTGCTTGTCATCTCTGATGTCTTTAGGTTATATATGTCTTGCCTGTGACCCTTCTTCTTTGACATAAAAGATTTTACTTATATCACCTTTGACCTAATGAAATTTCACCTTTAACCTTATGCACTTGACACCTCAGATAACTTACTCTTGATCTTTGACTTATTTTGTGTTCAGCCTGTTCCATATACTAGGTAGCTGCCCGGAAAGAAGGCTTTTATAAAATTCTAATCTGATCACAGAATTTCTTTACTATTACTTGAGAAATCACAGGATTTGAAATACTTTAATTTTGTCCATATTGGTACCTCAGATTTAGGTGTCTCCTCAAGACTTTGGAAATGATTTAAGCAAATGATTATATAATTTGTTTTCACACAGTAAGGATTTTTCTTGGTTAATTTGACTGTAAGCAAAAAGTTAAAAATTTCTTAATGGTCATAGACACTGATTCCTCTGGTCCAGGTGGGTGGTAGCAGTTGATCTTGCCAGAAATAAAAAGAAGCTGATGTATTCTGGGCGTTTTCTCTTTGCTGTAGTGTCTATAAATTCTGTCATTTTAGAGACAATTTCCAGACTTCGTGTTGGAGCAGTGTCACACTGGTTTGGCATTAAGTGCTTATTGTGCTTAATTCCAGCATGTCTGGTGCAGAAGCTGACAGCTGGGATTAGACCATCCAGAAGGTGAATTTGTTTGTGGATGTGAAATGCACAAAGAAAATAGTTTTGCTATGAACGAAGATACAAAAATAAAAAAGCATGAAGTTCTTTCTCAGATTGTATGGCAGCTTCATTGCACATCAGCCTCTTGGGTTTTCTTCATTTGGGGCTTTATTAGTCTCTAGCTGAAACAGTTGTAGCTTTCTCTTACAGCAGACAGCTCTTGGTTTTCTAGCTGTGGTTATCCTGTAAAAGCAAATTAAGTTCTGTTCACATTGGTTACTTCCTTTGTAACTTTGCTTTTGGCCTCTTATAGATACATTAATTCACGTAGGTGGTAAAACTTGCAGCAGGCTAAAAGTCATCTTCAGTGTATTTCTGAAGCTTTCAATGCTCCCACTGCCCCACATCCTTTCAGCATTATCTCCAGTGCAGTAAGAGCATCCTGCCTACATTATCTCTCTGCTTAAGTGCCTGGCTGCTTCCATCAAACTCTCAGCTTCGCCTGCTTTTGCACTGCCATTTTCTATGCTATTGATTTCCTGTCCCCTCTCTCAGCATCCACATTGCTTTTAGCTCAGCAAAAGATGAATTTGTTTTCATTGACTTCACTGGAATCAATTAGTATGTTGGTAGTCCTGACTAATTGGCTTGAATTAAAGCCTGTGTTACACAAAGGCCTCTCTGAAAAGGTGCCTGCAAAAGCCATAGGACAACACCTGGTGATTTCATTAGGCTGAGGAGTCTCTGCAAGGACCTTGTAGACGTTTTCTCCCACTTGTAGCTCCTACAGATTCACTTTTATGCCCTTCTGCTTTCCCTTTTGTCTTTACCTTTCCTATCTCTCCTGGTTTGTTTGGAGAAATACACCCAAGAGCTCCCTTTGAACCAATGTCTCAGCTCACCCTGTATCTCCTGGCGTTTCAATGCCATGGTGTAAAAGGACTTTCAGAATATAGATCATGTCATTCCATGTGCTCTGTGAATGTTTCTAATAAGTGAAAAGCTCTTCTAAAAACCCGATGCAGTAGATAACTTGGCAGGATTTGGTTAATTTATATAAGGTGCATGCTACAATTTTATGTATTCCAAAGAAGGATGGAGGAATATTAGTAAACTGCTATTTGCCTTTGTGAAAAAGGTGCTTTTTTATCAGGGAAGAAAACTGATTCTATTGTTATTATATAAAGGCAACAAAGAACTTCTAAGAGGTGTATTTAGAACAAACGAAAACTTAATCCCATGATGGAGTAGAGAGGTGATTGTTGTCTGATGACTGACAGCATGAAAATGTGATGATGTATATAAAGACCTGGTTGGTTAAGCCCACCCATGTTCTTTAGAAAAAGCTGCTGGCCAATGACTCAAGCTCCCTCTGAAGTGTGGCTGCCCAGCGAGCTGGGGCTGCAGTGGAAGCCTGTCCTGGCCCAGCTCTGATTTACAGAGTGCCTCCTGTGCTGGCATCTGCCCCGGGCAGGGGCCTCGGCCCTGGCAAGGTGTGTGCTGGGAGCCCAAAGCAGAGCTGGGCTGGTACCTGTGCTGTGCCAGCCAGGTGAGATTTACAACCTGCAGCACCACACACAGGCAGAGCTTGTGTTCACAACACTTGGAAGTTCTAAAAGATTTTTGGATTTTAGGAGCAAGGAGTTGTTTTTCTGAAAGAAATCGAGCTGTTTTCCTAGAAGTGTGTGCTGCTTCCATTATTTCTTTCAGAGGAAATTACTGAGGGAAAAAGATGTGGGAATAGTTTAATGTCTGACCCTTGCTGCTCTTCATCTGTACTTACAAGGAGCTTTCTTGTCTAGACATGTGGTGGTGCCAGGATTTTGCTAATTATTATTTTAATACACTATGTTTTCATTACAGTTAAATTATATATATATCTATTGTTTTATTGCTTTAGCCTTTGCAGTATTGAAAAACTGCTTTTGTTTTCCTTTCTGAATCAGAGTGTTTTCAAGTTCTTGTATTTAAATAAATCATAGTGTTTTATGAACTCCTTTGGTAGCCTGTCTAAAAGATATGATTAAGCAAAATGGAAAATAGTAATACTGAGCATGGCCACGTTTTTAGTTTCATGCAATAGAGGAGTTGGAGGTGTTTATACCTGTAGGTGTGTAGCTTTTAAAAATCATTCTACACAATTAATAGTTCTCTTTTTTTTCTGTAACGTTCATACATATGTTACATGTCTAGCTGTATTCATAGAATCAGATTTGGGGGTGGAAGGGATCTTAGAGCTCCTCCAGTGCCACCCCTGCCATGAGCAGGGACACCTTCCGCTCTCCCAGGGTGCTCCAAGCCCCATCCAGCCTGGCCTGGACACTTCCAAGGATCCAGGGGCAGCCACAGTTCTGATCAATGCCCAGTGTGTCCAGCCTTGCCCTTGCCCTGGTGTTTGCCCTTCATTTCTTCTGGCATTTGGTTGCTCCACTGTGACCATTACAGGGAGATGACTCTGACCCAGCTCTGGTGGAACTGCAGCCATTTCTGGGCAGTATGGTGGTGCATGTGTTTTGGTCATATGTACAATAATATTCCTGTTTGCTTTATCCACAGACTTCATAGTAAATTCATTTCTTGGCATTTGATTATAGTTCTCCAACAGTAGCCCATTTTTTTTCTATGTCACTCAGGGAAAACAATCTGTAAATCACTTGCAAACAAGAGCTCCCCATCCCAGTAATGCCTCAGGTTCTGGCTGAGTTGGCTTTACTAATTTTTTTTTTCCCCTGAGAAAGGCAGGAAGGATTTTTTTTAGAGCAGAGTTGTGTGTTGCTGGAGTAGTAGAATTACACCAGGCATCTGTGGTCCATTTTTGTTTAAGGATATTTCATACCTCGTGGATACCTGTGGTCCATTCAGCCCAGGAGCTCTGGCTGGGTCATTCTGCTGTGAATACTTCTGTCCTGGAAGACATTGTCATGAAAACCGATGATTAAAACATTTAATCCATGTTGCAACTTGCAGAAGGTCCCTCAGTGCCCCATACATCAATTCTATTTTTTGTACTTTGAATAGCAATAACTTCTTACCTTTTAATTTATTCTAAAGTGTTGTTTCTCTTGGCAAAAATGTACGTGATTAATTGTTTATTGGCTATGCCTTTAATTTTGATAGATCACTGCCAGCAGCTGCACCCTTCCTTTTTTTTGGCTTGGATATCTTGAATATTAACAGCCAGTAAAAAAAATATACTGCTGGCAGTCCCAACTGCATTCTAATCCCCGGCTTTCTCTCAGCTGTCCTTGCAGCCAGATGATAATGTCAGTATATTCCAGCTTTCCTCCCTCATCTGCAGGGATGCTTTCCGTGTCCAGGATGCAGAATTCCCATCCTCACAGAAGAGACACCTTTACTTTGCCTTCTGTTCCCACTCTTTGAAGTGACAAGTGGGAATGATATTAAAAATCAGGAGAAATACTTAAACCTCCTGCTAAGAATATTATTTGTTATTTATCTTAGTCTCAGACTGTCGTGTCCTTGACTCTATGAACAAGCAGGGTGACTGAAAGTGCAGTCAGTACTAGCAGTAAAAATAGTTTTTAGTTTGGGTATGGTAAAAAGCAGGATTAGTCCCTCATGGAAAAAAAAACCTAAATGTCAGATGTCAAGTAAACCTAGTTGTACTGTGAAAGGTCACTCTTCAGTTTTGAATTAATAATAAAAGCTTTTTTATGCTCTCAACTCATCTTCTAAAGTACAGTCTGACATAGAAATGTGAATAATTAAAATCTTAATTTTGAGAAAATAATATTTGAATATTCATTACTTTATGACCTGTTTCTTATACACGTAGCACTTCTTATTAATTCATATTAATAAGGAATGCATTCCTTTTTATGAATCTTCATATTTTGAAGTGGATTATCACTTGTGGTCCTATAGTAGTATTCAATCTCTATGATTAAGAATTACTGATCATTTGTGTTTCAGGCTGTTGTTGTTTAAAATTGAAGTGTGCTTTTGATGTAACTCATAGTCTGCTTCAGCATCTGTTTTCCATATTAAAAATTGTCCCAGGTTATGGGTAAAAAATAAAATAGTGGAGAGTTCTGTTGCAACATGTAGTAAAATCATGAACAAATATTCCTGTGGTAATGTGATTTAGAATTGAACCTTAAAAAACCCTTCAAAATCCCTTAAGTGATTATATACACAAGTAAGAAACCATTATTCCTGACATTGGTAATAGTGAAAACATTTTTTAATGATTTTCTGCAGTTACAGGATATTGTTTATTTTGAAACAGGTAAAGATGTAAATCCAAAAGATATATGTAGGCTTCAGAATAATTACCTATTGGTTTGCTAGAATATTTTCCTTATATACCTTCCCTTTATGGAAAATATTCAGTTTGATATATATATATTTAATATTAAAATGGTAAATGAATGACAGCTATTATTATGTGTTATAAGCTATTACAAATATTTCTTTATAGTCTTCCTCATGTTTATATTTTAATGCTGATGTGAGAGGGCAAGTAACAGAAAGCGTTTGGAAGTTCTGAAGACTGCATTTAGATAAATAGCTGGAGGCAGATGTTTATCAAGTTGCCTTTGTCTGCAGAATTGGGTTAGAACACTTATGAGAATGCTTTTCCTTTCAGAACTTGGGGATTTGAGGCTGGAAAGAATACAAAAATAACAGAATAACCAGCCTTATAGTAATCTGGCATTTCTGCCTCAGGTCTGGCCAGAATCCAGAAATACAGAAGGAAATGACAAATGAAAAAATAACAGAGGGAAAAAAACCCTATAAACTCTTGAGATTCAGCAAGGTCATTTTGGCTTAGTTTTGTTGCGTGAAAGTCCAATTGCGAGGAAGGTTTTCCACGTCTACGACTTGATTAATTTATAAATGATGGAGCACAGGTAAGGAGCCCTGGCTCACACCCTGGGTGGCCATGGCACTGCAGGGCCTTGCCTTGCCCCATGCTGGCCACAGGATCCCCCTGCAGTGCTGCCTCCCTGAGCTTGGAGCAGGTGCCAGGAACTCCCTCTTGGCTTCTCCTGTCTGCTCCAAGGATTCCAGAGCCTCCTGTCCCTGCCTGTGCTAGGGGGAAGGAGCTTAGGAAGGGTCAGAGATAACAGAGAGAGGATCTGCCCTGCACCACCAAAGCCAGGCTCTCCTTCCCTTCTTAGCTTTGCTGCAATATTGTCCTGCCTATGCAGGCTTGCCCCAGGCAGAATTCATAAAAGGGCAAGACTTATTTAAAAAGAAAGGAACAGGAAATAAGTATTTGTGTTATGGTTACCTCTAATTTTAGAAGGAGGGAATTTTGTTAGGAAGAATTCTGTTTAGCACAGTTTGCAATTTCATAAAGTTCCTATTAATATTTTCTGAGTAGTGAAATGAATAGTAGCTTATATGTAATACATATAAGAGCCAAGAAGTGTCATAATCAAAAAGATGGGGTAGAAACATAATTTTGCAGTTGTGTTCTGGTTTGATAAATACGTGTCCGAGGTTTCATCTGCCAAGGACAGATCCATGGATACTCTTGCTGTAATTAGAACACTAAATGGGAGAGCTGCTGAAGAGAATTGGTCTTGTGAATGGCTGTTATATGAAGAGGATGTCAACTGGGGAATTTCTTGTCCAGCTGTTGTATTTTATACAGGTTACTGAGGTTCAGAATCCAGTTTAAGGTATTGTTTTCCTCATGCAAGCAGAAGTGTGCCCTGCTCAGCTATATAACATTTCAGCATTTTGTAGCATTTGCTGCACTGTCCACTGAAAACTTTGCAATTATTTTTGTTTTGGAGTCTGAAAAAATTACTCTTATTTCAGGAAATATTGATTATAATGCTGTTATCCTTATATTGTAATCATGTCATATAAGAAACACAGAAAACATTGGTTATAAGAAGTGCCTAGTCAACTAAAATGATCAACTTCAAGATATGAGATTAACAGGGTAGATTTTCTGGTTCAGGCAGTTGAAGGGCACTAGGCAATAACCAGCAAGAATATGACTTCAGGGGTGACCTTACTAGCTTTAGCTTTAATGATTTTGGCAGCTTGTTTTCTCATGTAGTTTGTAGATGAGGCCCATCTGTTGCATTTGGAAAGCTTCAGGATTTTCAGTGACTTGAATAAAAGTTAGAACAGTTGAGAATGGAGGGAGAAGGAAAGAATATCAATGACATTTTTTGTAAATAGTATAATTTCTCTTTGTTTTTTGGTGACTGCAGTTGTACATGGGTATTTAATATTAGTCTTTATCACCTTGTTTGTAAATAAAGTATCAAAACTTTTACAGAAAATTATGTCAGTTGTTCCAAAAATTACTTGTCCTATAAAAATTTAGAGTTACTATGGCTTGTACAAAAACATGTGTCTGTACAAAATGCCATTAAATATCACGTGGAGTTTACTACCTTACTTTTACTTAATGACTTTTTTAGCTGGAGACTGAGACAGGAACAGGATACCTTGGGATTTTTAACAGTAGTTCTTAGTAGTTCAACGCATGGAAATAACACTGGAGAGAGAGCAGAAGTATTTCTACTCTAATGGGTCACTGAGCCATCATCACATGACCAAAGAGGAACATATACAGGTGATCATGAAGGAATGCATGTCAGCATTCAGTTCTTCTTTCTTTATTTTGCAGCTGTACATCCCAGCACAGAACAATGCGTGCTCTTTGTGGCACAAATTCTGCCACCTTCATGAAAGCTGAGACCTTACTTTTTGAGGTTCCTGATCTCAGCTCTGCAGCTCAGAGGAGGAGTATCATGTATGAAAAATGATGGCAGAAATCTGATACAGAATGACCATTGTAGCTGGCTGTGGTTTAATGCTGTGATAAAAGGTATTCTGCTAGGACAGAACCAGCAAAATTAGGATATTGTACATAAGCCTTTAAAACAGAGCTTCAGAGAAATTGTGCAGCTAAAAGTTATATGGCTGAAATTGAAACTGCGCTGAACATTTTTTGTAGGGCTGAATACAGATCTAATGACAGAAACTTCCATTTAAAAAGACCCTCTATTTAATAATGTTTTGCATTTATAATTGCCGGAATTCTCCAAAGATCTGGTGATTTACCAGTATCTGGGGATTTGGGGCCAGAATGTGCTCAGCAAAGCTCAGGACCAGACCAGTGATGCCCCGTCACGTTGCCATAAGAAGAAACCCAGAATGCTTTCAGGGAGAGGATAAATTAATTTAGTCTCAGAAATTCTGACTGCATTTAGCATTTACTTATATAAAAATAGTAATTTAAAAAAGTGAAAGTCTTTCAGGAAGAAGTGTCCAGATTATCCAGTTATCTTGCATTACATTTGTTAGAAATACACCCACCCCCAAATTGATGAGTTTCATTCTTACTTAAATGACAGGATGACAAAAGCTTCCTTTGAAAACACTGCACTGGCCTCACTCCCTTTTATGATCTGATGGTTGTTATTTTTGTGGTGTGCTCTCCTGCCCAGCTATGGCTGTGCAGGTAAAATTACTCATGAGTTTAATTATTTAAAGGATTGAACTTCCTGTACTTCAGTGTGACTCAGTGGATTCTAAAACCTTAATTTTTTCAGGTGACTAGTTGGGCCTTAATAAAACACAGGATAAATGTGCTCTGGAGGGTGATGTAGCAGCAGCTCTCCTCTGGTGCCAGCTGTTACCCAATAACAAACTATTTGTTCTTGTTTCACACCTAAATGGTGTTGATCTGCCCACTGTGATAATCCCATGCTTTGATCTGTACCGTCAGGAAGTGATTGCTTTTGTGACACAAGGTATTATTACTCTGGTCTGGCTTTAATGAGCTGTATGGATGAAGTCTGGTATTAATCCACACCACCCCATGTGAAAGCTGAGAACACTGAGAACCATCGTGCACAGAGGTGCTCGAGTTCCTGTGAACAAATGTGTGCAACTATCATGGCTGCTCTCCTGGCCCCACAGCCTGGGGCATGAATGTGCTTGTTGAACCCTACAGTTCTCTTCAAGTCAGCAGCTAATCAGAGATAAGATGATGAAGAAAGAGATGAGTGTCTGTACAGGGGTTGCAAGGCTTTGTCTGCTTGCTTTGTGCCCAGCACAAGTGTGACCCCACAGTCACAGTTGCCCTGATGTGGCTGCACAGCAGCCTGGCTGCCCCTGGTGTAGCGTGGTGGCCATCCCAGAGTGCAGTGGGAACTTTGTTCCACTCTGCTGTCACTTTGAAGCAATAACAGTTTGAAGGTGTGATGAACCAGAATCCCAGTTGCGCTGTTGAAGGAAGATGTAGAAGTACAGTAACAGCCCTGGTTAGTTTTGTGTGTTACCGGTGCTGCATCTCTCTGGAGAGACCTGAGGTAGGCTCCTGGAGGTGCTGGGCTGTACCCTTCGGAAAGCAGGGATGTTCATACCAAATCCCATGGAGATTATTCATAAATATCTTTCTTGGTAGATGTCACAGGATCAGTACCCTGAAGTCTGGCAGCAAAGCAGCAGTGCCGTGGTCTGTTCTGAGGCAGTCCTTTCTTTTCTTAACAGTGTCAAACTCCAACTTACCTGTATCCTGTGCAGTTTGAACCTAAGGGCTGGATTTCTGGTTTTAAAAAGAAAATAGTGGAAAAGGTATTTTTCAGTGGGTCTTGAAGGATACACCTCTCTGAGGAGACAAAATTGGGCTGGGGGGTTTATAACCAGTATGGGGATAGTTTATTCTGCACTGCAGCAGCTTGGTGAAGGACTAACTCATTGCAATGTACTCATGCTCCAAGGGCACAGCCTCTGGAGATACCCTGAGGAGGTTTTCTTTTAAGCACTTCTTGCTAAAACTAAATGGAGAATATTAATGGCAGGGGGGAAATGGCCTACAAAAACTGTTCAAAATTACCTTAAAAGTGACTATAGCAGTTTGTAGCAAAGTGTATGGTTTGTACAGCTTGGACAGTTGATTTAGGAAAATTGTTCAAATGTGCTGGGACTTATCCAAGGTAGGCAGAGGAGCAAAGGAAAAACCAACATTACCTTGAGAATTTGCTTGTTGGATTTCTTATGTCCAGTGTTCATTCAACAGAATTAGACCTACTAATTCAGTATTCATTTTGCATTCCTACAATTTTAAATTATTTAATTTTTTAATGATTTCATTTACAGTTTACACCAGATATATATTCTTAGGTTATACTATGCAGCACTGCTTTCCAAAACTAAATGGTCTTTTTCCAGGAAATTTCACTGAGATTTATTTTGTTTTCAACAGGCGCAGTATTTTCCTGAATCAATGAAAGAAGATATAGGTTGTTTTCTGGAAAATACTGTCTATAATTTTTTTAGCACTTCACCTTTTACTTTGAATTTTAAGAGTACTTACCAAAAAAGAAGGAATAACCACATCTGATTGTGGCCATAATATTCAAGGGGAAATTATCCTAATAAGCTGTGGTGACCTGTACTTTATGAGTTTGGTATTTTGTAAGAAAACAGATACAAGCCTCAGCATATTAACAAAAGTGTCAATACATTCTAATAACTGACATCAATCTGGTTGTTTAGTATTTCTTCTGTGGGGAAATGAAATTTTACCAATATTTTGCTTAAATTCAAATTATTTAATGTGAGAGGAAAACTAGTAGTTTTATTAATAAATGGTAATGTTGTAAGCAGTGAATAGTAAAATAATAAAATAATTTTCCCTATATTTTAATTAAGCATAACACATGCGTAGATTTTGATGAAGAGGTAATATAAAAGCCAAAATTACCTTATTTAATGTAATGAGTTATGTTGGTAGGGCAGGTTTCCTGTAGCTGTAAAAGGCAGCTCAGAGGAAAGAGGGTTTGTCAGCTTGGAGTCCATACTTGTTAGGTAACAATTTCTTTAAAAGAAGGCACAGTATTTATTGTTCTTCTTTTAATAACTTTTCTCTCTTTTTAGAAAATACACAATTTGTTCTCTCCAGTGTGAAATAATCTCTTTTCCAATATTTATTTTAAAATTTGGCTTCATTTTCATAACCTTCAGTTAAATATTTACCACTGTTTTTTTCCCTGGGAAGATAATCTATGATCTCCATCACATATTATACCATTAAACATTGTTTCAATATTTTCTGCAGGAGCACCTGTCATTAAAAAAGTACATTGTGGACATTGTGGTTGAGAGTTCTGTTCCTATGGAACCATTAAAAGATGGAGAGGAGAAACAGAAAATTAAGAAGAAAGCCAAAAAGCTAAAGGCACGGATGAACTCCAGGTAGTATAAATATCCTTTTTTTTCTTTCTCTAAGTTTTATTCTAAACTTTACCTTCTGTCCTCTAGTATGAGTGCAGTGGAAGGCTGAAAAAATGTAAAATTATTTGCTTTGAGAGTGTCTTGAAAATAATACTGATGAGCCTAATTTATGGCCACTTTCTCTGATTGAGAAAGAAAACTGGATATCGATCTAGAGCCCTTGCTTTCACCTGTTAAGAGCTTTTCTCATAATTGGATACCAGTACCCTGCCAAAACTGTAGCTTCTTCTAGCATACAATAGCATGTTTAAATTTGTGTAAACCATGCCTATTTTTCTTTCTAGCTATTGATTTTTAAATGAAGTATCAAAGAAAATCAATAGTAATCAACAAATAGAAGTCAGCCTGCTGTAGTGTCAAATCCCATGACTAAATTTAATCATTTTTTGTTGCCTGTCACAACAAGAAGAAAGTTAAAAGTATCTTAAAGTGGAAAGTGAATTGTCAGACGTGCAATTTGTTCTTAGTCAAAAAGTGACATCAGAAATCAGTGTGATGTGCAGGACATCATTATACCGTGAACTAGCAGTGTCTCTCTTTATGGCTGAATGGTCCCCAGCTCAGGTTAATGCTCAGCTGAATATTTTAGCATGTTTTTGCATTTCTCTCTAAAATACTTCTCAGCTAGGTAAGAGTCATTGTTACACATTTTCTCTGCCTTTTTAAGCAAGAAGGGTTTCAAATAAAAGAAGAGAGCTTGCACAGATTTTTAGAGCTACAATAGAAGTGAGATTTTTTTTTTAACTCCTAGCAGGCATATCAGCTTTCAAAACCACAACACTCTTACAGTGTATTATTGTTTCTGACTGCTCTCCTGTTTGGATGAACAGATCCACTAGCTGCACATCACTGTTGGAACTGGATAATGTTCTTCAGGTTTCTGGTTGCTCAGGATATAGAGTTATTCATATGACATATTGATTTAATACAGTTACTGGGTCCAGTTTCAATTATTTCTCCAGCACTGCTTCTGTTGAATTTAGTCAAAGATTTGACTAAATCAAAAGTTAGACCTTGGAATGCAAGTTAAAGTAATAATTTACTGTTGGCACAGATAGGAGAGAAACTTTTTCAGAACATTTTGAGTTTATGTGTCAGACTGTTGTGTGAGTCAGCATATTTGTCACCAAAAGTTGTGATTAGAACAGTAATAAGGAGCCATCATTTTACAAAGGTGATGTACTATTGAAAAATACAGTGAAAGTTTCAAAATCTAAGTTCTTTTGAGGAGACACAAAGTTCATGTTCATTAAGCTTGGTTTTACTTTCAAGGGGTGACTAACATTTGCAATGGCTTTGCTGTCCATGAAGATAACTCAGAGTTAAATAGAAGTTTTTTCTGATGTTAACATGAAAGACTTACTAATAAAAATGTCCAGTAGCAACATAAAGCAGAGATATTTTGATGTTGCTAATTCAGAGTTTCATAGGTGTTAGCCGATTATCTGCACACGCCATGTTTTAGTACATATTTGCAGCTCTTCTATAGGAAAAGAAATAGGTACAATGAATGCCCCTACACAAATGTCACATTAATTTCAGTTTCTAGGAAGCTGTGATATTTTAAACTGGAAAAAAAAATAAGAACTGCAATCAACTGTTGTTCCTGTTGCACTCCTGAGTTTCCAGATATTAAATCACTCTTGCAGTATCAAAGCAATGAAGGGCAGAGGTGAATGAGGGGACAAATGGTGATCAATGGGATATTAGATGTGTTGAGAAGTTTCGTTAGTCTTATTAATTATATTTATAACCCTGAGCCATTTAACTGGTGCTATCAGTAGCAACTGATATATAGGTAAGTAAATTATCTCAGGTTATCGTGTATGTGCTGCTAGCAGGAGGATATTTGGATACTCACACAGAAAAAACGATGTTTTGGTGAAAGCTGAATGGAGGCATTAGAGGTGTACTTAGCAGATAGTTGGTCCAGGCTTTGCAGGGGTTTTAAAACACTCCAGCCATGTGCATTTAGTAACAGGATTTTGGGGTGATAATTCAGGTTTGACTGGTCTGTACAGAAGCTGAAATGTGTTGTTTCGGGCTAAGAAGGCAAAAGGTTAATAAAGGAATCGCCCCTTCATGTTTAATACTAAATACAGCTGTGATTAATGGCTTTATTAATGACCACAAATCAGAGCTAGTGNAATCTCTCTTTGATAAGGACTTAATAAACTGCCTTAAGAACACCAACAAACGATTCCAGACTACTCCTTCAACAGCACGGGCCGGAAACCTGGACTTTTCTACATATTGCGGGGTCTCCTGGGGTTAAGGAGATCCCAGCAGTTGTGGCATCCCAGACCAGAACAAAGACCACAACATGTGGAGCATAAGTTGGAATGGTGAAGCAAATAAAAGGAAAAACCGAGTAGGTTTGGGAAACGAGCTATTTGTTGAACAGAAAATATAAAGAAAGGTTTAATATATGTATCTGACAGAGATGTATCTGCATCACTGCAGAGCCTGGATTTGCTTTATTTGTGTTGTTGGAAATGGGGTACAGGATTGTCGCTGTGGGTCCTGCCTTGCTCCAGGAACTACTCGTGGTTTTCACCTGTTGGCACAAGCTGGCTGGAGTGAAAACAAGCACTGGAAAAAAGTCTTGTTTCCCTCTTCCTGCTTTTTGGCATATGGCTAGTGTAAATAATACTTTTAAGGGACTAAAGAGGTCATGTTTCTGTTTGCAGCAGTAAAGGAGTCATTGGTGGAGGTGTTTCTGTGCTATTTGCCTAAGATTCATTACGTTACTCTACAGTCAGTAGTTACGTAAAAAAATGTTCCCGTGCCTGCAAATACAACCAATTATTTGTATGTTAATTGTAATCTCTCTGATGTACTCATCTGGTCTGCACTACATGTCTAAGTCATTTGTTTTTATATAATGATATTACTTATGTACTTTTATCATTATGTTATATAGCATTATATCAATAATCATTTTATAATAGGCAGTAGATTACTACAGTTGTATATATCACTTGTGAAATTTTTTACCATCTGAAAAGTGAACTTAAATCCACCTTTTGTGTTCTGATTTTATTCTAAAGTAGTAACGTTAATCCTAAATTGTTCATGGCCAATGGCCAGTAGTTAAGCACCAGTGGATTATGGCTTATGACAGGGCAGCATTGACAGAAATGCTGTGCTTTACTGTGAAGCAGAAAAACCCAAAGGTTTGAACTCCCTTGCTGGTCTTACATCCTGTACACTTTAGACAATAGTCAATAATAATGAATATTTTCTCCTCCAGGGCAAAGGAATATGAGAGCTTGATGGAAGCAAAAAATGCTGTGTCTGATTCCCCATTTAAGACCAAGTAAGCATTTATATCTATATATTTTAGACATAAGCTTTTTTCCCCTCTCTGTCACAGAAGTGCCTGTGAAATTTCTAGTGGAGCAGGTGTGGAAGGTTTCCCTTTCATTTGGGGCATGTTGCCTTCCTGAGTTTACAGATCAGTCTCTGGTACAAAAGGTCAGACTTCAATAAATGCAGGTTTTTTCTGAAGACACTGTATATCTTAACCTGGGTATGTTGCGATAGTAAAGAGAACATATACTTATCTTTTTCTTACCTGAAAACAAGAAGGTTCCAGTCCTGTACTTCAAGACTGATGGGTGAAAATTCAGCACTGGAATTCTGGGATTGGAAGTCTTATGTTTGACCTCTATTTGGTCAGAAACAAAGGTTCTTGTGGTGGAAACAGATGTTTTAATGCACAGGTGTCTTAGGCTGCCATTGAGTTTTTTAAAGAATAGACCTTTTTATTGTCAAGGATAAGGCACAGATGAAAACAGCTGGACAGTAAGATTAAAACAAGGTCTGTGACCACTGACAAATTCCTTCTGCTTAGTTTGAAAGTGAAAATTGCTCAGTTTTTGTTTTCTGATTCCGTTGAAACCAGTTGGGAAAAGATGCAAAATACTTGGATTTCCAAAATTATTTTGATATGGTCTATTACCTAAGATTTTAAAAAAGCTATACAGCTGTAGTTGGAAAACAGTTAAGGAATTGAAAAGAAGTGGAGTTTCATCAGTCCTTGGCAGAACAGGGAGGTTACCAGCAGAGTTCTGCAGTTCTGTGATGGTCAACATGTTCTCAAATGACTTGGAAAAAGAGGGCCAGCAGTGAGAGGACAGTGAGATGTTCACGCAGAGATTCAGGACAGTAGGGACAAGAACTGGTGCTGAATGATGATTTTGGAGAGAGTGAGTGAGCAGGCAGTAAAATTGCAGGTGAAATCCAGTGTATATTGAGTGCTACCCAATGGAGGGGGAAGACAAAACTCAATTATATCTTCATATAAAAAGTGTGGGCCTTGAATTTGCAGATGGGATAAGTAGTTCCTGAAAAATATCAGCTCAGTACTCAGCAGCTCATAAAAATACTTTGTTAAAATTACTTAGAAACAAGCAAACTCAGAACAAAAAATATCATCAGGTACAAATACCTGGATCTCATTTACATCTTTTGAATAGGATGTGAAGTTCTAGTTTTTTGTCTCTGTACAGATAAGCTACAATTGCTAAAGGTTCAGGGACAGCAAAAAGGGAAATATGTAATCATTTCAGGTATATCTAATGTATTAGGAAATAAGTAAACTAGTACTACTCCTGGAGGAAAATGTGATAATGGGAAGAAGTTCTTACGGGGCTATGTTACAGAGATCTACAATGTCACAAATGGCATGAAAAAGATGGATGGTGATTGCTTGCTGTCCTTCTTGGTACCAGAACAATGGAGCAGAGGGGAAAGCTGGAGCCGAGTTCTAGAGAAACCAAACCCAGTGTTCTTAATGCAGCATGCAGGGATATGTAGAGAACTCCCTGACAGGATTCACACAAGTGCTCACTGACAGGTTACCTGCAATCCTGCAGTTCCAGGAAAGCACAAGCAGCCTAAGAGACTCCTAAGCCAAAAATGGGGAAACAAACAGATTAGTGAAGAGGATTATGCAGCCAGCCCTATTCTTAGTGTTCCTGAGACATCCATTCCCAGTGGGCAGATGGTGGGTGTTTCTTACTGGTAGCTAGGCTTAGAGAGTCTGTGGCATCAGCCACGGGGCTGTGGGATCTCACGAGCTGGAGTCAGAAACCCTCATCCTAAAATTGCAACAACTTTCCAGATTGGGAATATTTGTCTTCAGACTGAGGTAGTAACCTGTACCAGATCTTGTATATTTTGTTGTTTTTTCCATCACTCATAAACTGCTGAGGAAGGTGGCATTTTGTACAAGTTGCTGGTGGTTAAGCAGTTCAGATCCTTCCAGTTAGACCTCCTTGATGTACATACAACTAGCCTATATGCAAGTATATTTTATACAGGCTTTTCAAGAGCTTGAAAACTGCTGCTGAATCTTAGATGTATTTTAAGATAATAAAAATTGATTACTGAGTTTGGACACAAGAAAATGACCCATCTCCAGCAGATGGCACACCTGCATAAACACATGAGAAGGAGCTATCCTCATTGCTTGGTCATCACCACTTCCATTTGCAAGATTAATTTCATGGTATATTGAGACTTCTAGAATTGTAGCTTTTGTGTTTTGCTTTTCTTTGCTGCTAGAAAATAAAAAAAATTAGGTTCTAGTCATTAGAAAGTAGAAATGTGTGCATTTGACTCTGAAGATATTAATAAGCTCTCTAGTGTATCAGTGTTAAATTCTGAGATTATCAATGATGTAACTTTTTCTGTTCTGTCTAGATTGTAGCACGAGAGAAACTCAGATATAATATTTTTTTAAATGTTTTCAAATCTTTTGACTGATCCTGAATTTTCTGTTTTCATTTCTCTTTATGTAATTAGTTGCTCGTTTGCTTTCAGGCAGAATCGTCTGTTCCATCTGCTTTTTTAGCTTCTTCCTTTATTGCCTCTGTTAGGGCCATACTCTTTTAGGTGTAAACTAGTGATAGCCACTGTGTAACTCACTTCCATCACAAATCTGGAAGGTCTCTTTGTAGTCTTCATGTAAAAACCTAGATATCTATCAGCTGCTTACATCTAAATTTTTAAAATATAGTTTCAGGTACGATAGTTATTGTTATTTTCAAAATGACACAGATTTTTTTTTACTTGCTATGAGGGCTTAAATATTTGTGAACTTTGAAATCAAGGGGGTAAAAATGGGAGCTCAATGTGAACTGGCTTTTTAAGTAGAGAAGTGTCTGTGAGTCAACCAGAAGCCCATTCATTTCTATTAAAATGTGATTACTTTGCACAACACATAATACTAAATGGAAGAAGAGTAGGGAAGTATTATCTCTTTCTGTAAGAGAAAGAATGAGAGGGCAAGGAATTTTATGGGATCTGTTCGCATGGCACAACCTGGTCTTAATATAGAGAAAAATAATAGGAAAACACAGGACTAAGTATGGGATCCTCCTTAACTAAGGCCAGCAGGAAGAGGAGTCAGCACAAAGAAATAAATAGTAGTAGGTCTGAAGCATTATTACCTTGAGAAGCTGTGCAAGCAGTTAGAGGACTGGCTCTTCAGCCTGAGCACTGTGTGCTGCACAGGGATTCTGTGATGAAGTGTCCCTCTACCTGACTGGGTACAAACTGGCTGAGCAAAGTGCTGCCAGCTGGGAGTCGGCACAGCTCTCAGGAGATCTGCACAGTTACTGAGAAAAGTCCCATCACAGAACAAAGGGGCTAAAAATTCCCAGTACTAAATGCAGTCTTTGGGTCAAAACAAGTGTGAAGACTTTTTGCCTTTCCCTAGGGAAAGTTTGATCTGCTCAGATTGGAGTGGAAGTATACCAGTGATCAGAAAATATCTTTTGACTTACTGGGCTGTGGAGCTTAAAAATGGAGAAGTTCCTTTTTAATCTCTATTTAAAGTGGGGCACAATTGGTAGGTTTCTTTATTTGCTTAACAGAAGCAATGTGTTTTAGAATTAAATTAAGATACCTTTCTTTTATGCTTCCTTGCTTATGCCACATTTCTTTATCCACTCGTCTACCCCCAAACTGAGAGTGTCTTCAAACAACCAGAACCACTTATGGAATGCAACTTCTTATCTGATTTTAGTTCTTAGTCATTTTGTCAGTTGTTACAGAGGAAAGACAGAAACCAGAGTTAGTCCTTGGCAGGTAAAAAGCCTTTTTAGATCACCTTTTAGATTAGGCCACTTTAATGTTATGAGACCACTGATTTCCTGATGCAACTGATAGACTGTTTCAGTGATTCTTATTAGTTGAAGATTTGCAGACTTATAAAACCTTTTGCACTAAGGAAACACTGAACCAAGTGCTTTCTAAGCTCTACACTGGTACTACACAAATAGCAATAAGTAGACAGACTTTCTCCTGCTGTGATAGACAGTGTGCATCCCTTTCTCAGTGGTAGAGCACTGCTTCATGGCTGAGATTGTGAATGGCTCTAACGAGTTCTTTCTTAGAAATGACTTCTAAAAGATGGCTGGGACAGCTGGGTTTTTAAAAAAAAATTGTTAAAAACAATTGTGCGCATTAGGAAGAGGGGTGGGATAATTCCAAATATTGTCTTGTTTGGTAGGTATTTTGGTCTGAGCTATTTCATGTGCCGAGAGGGACATTCAAGGAAAGGCCTGTGAGCATTGTCACTCGGAGCAGCCAGGTCCCTGCCTTTCTCAAGTGCATTTTCTGGTTGGCCCCTGGTGGCACTTAGGTAATTTTGTGAGTGCTGATGGACTCTTGGTGGGTTTGTAGTATCAATTCATATTCTCTGGAAACTGATCTGAGTAATTATTTAGTGCCCAGTGTACTAGGATAATATGGCAAAGGAGTGTCAAGTGTTCATTAGAGCATTCTTAGGTGTCCATCAGAGCACATTTTGAAAAGGGAAGGAAAACATTTTTATAAAGTTAGACAGTTATTTACATCTATTTAGTATCCTCTAATGCAGAGGTGAGGCCATGTATTTCATTGTTAAATATCCAGGTAGCAGAGTATAATTGTCATCCTTCAGTACAACAGGGAAACTAAAGTAATGAAAGATTGCCTTGCGCTTTAAGGGAATTAGCAGGTTTGCAGGGGGAAAAGTTAACACCTTGGTCTAATATTTTGTCTAGTCTCTCCTCACATAACAAGGAATTATTTTAATGTATTCTTTTTATTTACCTTTTTTTTAACTTTAAAGGAATACTTCAGATAGTATAGAAATTGGAACCGCTGTTAATCCTGGAAACAGAATGCAGCACAAAAAGAAGAGGTAGAAAAAGAGATATTTTTTTGTCTACGAGTCTGCTGCAGAGGAGATGGGAATGTAGTGTGAAGTTTGTTGTTTCAGAATCCCAAAGCTAAATGTCTGTAGCAATATAGTACTTTCTTTCTTTCACTATGATATATCAGGGTATTCACATGATGCACTCACCTTGTTTTCCTGGTGTAGTAGTCTTAGAGTCCAGTTAGGCCAGTTATATTATACCAAAATACTGATTACTGAGGAAAAAACAGACAATCTCTCAAACTAGAAGTACTTGTACAAAATTTAATTTCCAAAATGTTGTGGAAACTGTAGAAGAGCCAGAGTGTAAATAAAATAAAATTCATTAAAATTAAAACATGATAAATACCAGAAGTATGATTAGGCAGGGAGTGGATTTCCTCTTCAGAGAATGGCTAAAACATTCTCATGGGAATGCAAATAAATATATTCAGAAAATAGTATTTCTAGGAATGTTTCATCATGTTTCAGGTTTCCATTTCAAGGTGTATGAAGCTGCAGCTGGTTTGGGGGCTGTGTCTAGCAGTGGGATGGTGTTCCCATGGCACACCCGCAGCGGCCAGTGCTCAGTGTAATAGGGCATGGATTGTGGTGCAGGGAGAACGTGCAGGGGCTGGGGGCTGCTTTTGGGGGATCTCTCACGGCTCTGTCTGGGGTGGGGGGCAGAAGGTGCCGCAGCCGACCTCGGTTCCCTCCGGCACCAACTGCCTCAGGGAGAATCGGTTCTGTGTCCCAGGGATCAGGGCTGGGTGCCCCAGGATCAGGGCTGGGTGTCCTGGAATCAGGGCTGTGTCCCCCAGATCAGGGTGTGTGTCCCAGGGATCGGGTGCGTGTCCCAGAATCAGGGCTCTGTGTCCCAGATCAGGGCTGTGTGTCCCGGAGTCAGAGCTGTGTGTCCGGCTGGCACTGGGGCCGCCCTGCAGGAATGGCTGGAGCAGAATCCATTCTTTCCATGGGGAAGCACCTGGCAGGCAGCAGCCAGCATGCAGCCCAGCCACAAACATCCTTCGCTGGACATCAGGTTAAATCTGCAAGTGCTGGATGCATTGATGCTACGATTTCAAGTCTTTTGGCTTTTTCTGGAGATGAAATGTGACCTAAGAAATATTGACGCATCTTTTTCCTTTGGCCTATTAAATATATTAAACCTGCATAAAATATTTAGCCCATGTTTAAAACGTTGATAATGAATATCCCTTGTTTTCCTATTTGCACTGTAAAAAGATCAGATGCTGTATTTGTATTTGCTGAACATACAGTTTATTCGTTTACATTATGGTAATGTTCCAAGACAAATCAGGGCCTTACATCCTTGTGATATTTCTTCTGCATTCTGAATTATCTGTTTGTGAGGAATACTAAAACCTTAATAAGTGAGATGTAAATAATTCAAGGGAAAAAAACATTAACCTTCTCTTTTATCCTGCACAGTAAAGTTTCAATTATTTATCGTTCCCTGTATGGCTTAGTAAGCATTGGATGAGTGAAAATTGGGGGACGGAAGGAAGACTAATTAATTGTCTGTAAATGTTTGGCTTTAGATTCAATGGTATTTCCAGAGCCACTGGACCAGGTGTGGATGCCATGTTCCAGTAATCCCGAGTGCATACCAAGAGTGTGTCAGGAGTCCAGTGTGTACAAAGAGCTCTCTCTTTCCAAATCCATTCATAGCAATGGCAAATTCTACATCCAGGCGCAAGTCCTCTTGCATAGATTTCCAGTCCTTTGAAACAGTCCAAAAATTCTTATTTCTCTGACATGGCCAAGTCAGTATGAAGGATACTGAAATAATTTCTCCAAGGTTCACTGAGTAGGAGGAGGCAGTTTTTATTTCTCCCCTCCTCCCCATGTGATCACACAGCATCCATTGACTGGTTTTGGCAGAAGACTCACCCTGCAGTAGGGTATGAGGATGTAAGAGGTAATTCTTTCATGTGGCAGAATTGGAAATTCATTCTTCCAGTTTCTTACTCTGTGATGCTGAACACACGCTTCAAAAGTTTGAATTATGGTAAAAGTGTCCAGAAAGACTTTATAAGAAATGGAAAGCTGGAAGCTTTTCCTGGGGAGTTAGTACTTGCAGGTTGTTTTTAAAGTGGGGACAGAAACTGAACGTGGTGTTTAACTTATGGAGCATCTTAACAGACTGAAGAGAAAGACACTTACATTAGTTATGTCGGCTGAAGGCTCAGTGTAATATGATTATGTTCTCTTTGAGTCCTTGTTAGTAGTGTTTTGATAAACCTTACACATTTTGTGTGCTGATGCCTGATGGAGATTAGGGAAGTTTTTCTTCAGCCTCTGTGGTTAATCCTGGTGGAATTCCATTCCTGTGATGTTAAATGAAGCAAATGGGAACCTGTCTTGCTGTCCTTTGTCAGATGAAGTTACAATATAGGGTGGTGGGCTTTGTATATGCTTTAATCATGGAATTTGGGTAGATATACCAAAGAAATAAAGTATTTTTTTGCTTAATGTGCTAGGATATTGCCAAGGCAATAGCCATTCTAAATCCCACTCTGTGAGAATACTCTACTTGTGGACTGCAGCAGTTCTACTTCTCATTGGTGCTGTGGTCTTTTGATTTACTGTCCAAGTCCTGCAGTTATTTTGGCTTTGGCTTTTAATTTTGTTTCCTATTTTAGCTTGTGGTTTATGGAAATTTCATTTTCCACAGAGGAAATAGTGCAAAAAAATCTCATCAGGATGTAATCTCCTTTTATTTTTCTTGCCATAGAAAAATCCTGGTTGTATATTAGTGGGCTCAGCTGATCAGATGATAAGAAATCCAAGACTCACAATTCTACAAATCATTTTTATCTCTACTTCAAGAACATATATGTATCTTCAGCATGTCTTGAAAGCTGTTAATGAAGCTACTAGTTTTTTCAAAGAGAAGACACAGAGTACCTCTTGTTTGGGTTGTCTCTTGATTAGGTAGAAACTCTGTTCTTTCTCAAATTAATATTCTGATATTGGGGATTTTTTTTTTTTTTAATATAGTGCGAGTATTGTGGAACATTCTCCAGGCATTCAATCTCCTGTCTCACTCCTGGGAGACTGGTTAATATAATCTTTTTTCAATGGTCTGTGGTCACTTTGTGAATGCCTTTTGGCCCTTTTACACTGATATCTCCCATTTTATGATGAGCATTGTTACCCTTCCCCTCTTTCCTTCCTGTAGACTTCTGGGTGTAGGCTTCATTCCCAGCAGTGTCTGTCACTCCTGCTGATCAATTATCAGCTTTGTCCCACTTCATTGCAGATTGCCCAGCAGATGAAACCAAAGATCCAGCAAGCCTTGAGCCTTGTCCCTCAGAGCAGCCTTGAGGGGACACTGAGGCAGTGACACCAAATCCATGGCAGACACAGAATGATACCTTCTCCTGACTGTTCTCAGTCTTCAGCCAAGGGACCCTGGCAGCCTTGCTGCTCCCACAGAGGGAGAAGTCTCCGCCTTCACAGTCAAGGCACAGAAGGATAAACTCTGTGTGTGTTTTGTCTGCTGTATTTTGGACCTTAGGGTGAGAGAGTTGTGCCCTGGCACTGTGTATTTCGCCTCACTGCTGAACAGGAGAGCACAGGTGAACAGCCCAGGTTCAGATGCGTAAAACTGAAACGAAACCTAGATGTGTCTACATTGCTCCCACCTCTGCATTTTGGCTTCATTACTGACCCTTGTTAATAAAATGCCCTTTCTGAGGTAGTTTGCAAAGCCATTGCTTTTCTCTTATTCAAATAACCCTGAAGAGCCATTTCTTTTATGATGCCTATAAGAAATCAGCCAAGTGGTCCTGGCATTCTGTGTTCCTTACTCATCTTAAGTAGGGTGAAACCATTTGAAAATGAGGATGGCAAAAACTGGATAAGCTGTGGAAGGAAAATAGGGAAACAACGTAAACAAATGTAGCTAATAAAGCACCTTTATGGCTGTATTATTCACTCTATATCTCTGCTGTTCCCTTGAAAAAGTAGACCGTGAAATGTCACTCCAAGCTGACCGTATCTCCTTGGATGTTTAGCATCCTGTTCAGAATAAATTATAGTAATATTTAACACAGATTTTAATGATTCCTTCATTGTTAGCAGGTGTTCATTACAAAGATGTAAGTTAATAAGGAAGTTTTTGCTTTAACTGCTCTTTATTTTCTGTTGAAGGTTACAGCGATTAGCAAAAGACCTTCTGAAGCATCTCCAAATGCAGGATAGCTGTTCCTTGGGGAACAACAAAGTTCCTGGTCTGGACAGGACTTTAGGAGAGATCTCTCGAATTCTGGAAAAAGAGGTATTGTGACTTATGATTGACCTATAAATTGTTTTTCCCTCAAGTCTCATTAGTTTGGATTTGGGAATTTTTAATGTGAGATACTGAAGAATAAATTACCTTTGTGTAACCAGCAGTGTTTGCTATTACACTTTTTGCTTTTTTCCCCTGTATTTTCATGAGAATTGTTTTTAACCTGGGTCATTTCAGTCATCTAGTTTGTGGTGCTTACCCACAAACAGCTTTTACAATAAGGGGCCAAATCAATTAGCAGAAAACAGAGGAAGTAATTGCAACCAGGTTTGCTGGAGCACCTATCTGTTGAGTTTTGCCAGGGTTTGACAAAGTCAGTGGGTCTTCGCTGGAGGAGGAAGGTATAATGTGCATGTATGTGGGATATTTCTAGGTTTTTAACTTTTTCAAAGTGGTGTGATGGTAGAGCATATTTTGCTTTATGGTAAATGTTGGAATTTTCTTTTGTATGGGTAGCACTGCATTTGAATATTTTTTCCTATTTTCTCGTGGTCAGTCTGCTGCCACAGTGCTTTGTAACTTGTAATGTGGGTTTTTGCTCCATTAGGGCCATTTGAGTTTTCAGCTGAAACATTATGTTCTGTTCTCTCTTCAACCACTAGAAAATACTTCTCTTTCTTATCTGTAATCAAGACATAATGAAAATCAGTTCTGGAAGAAACCAAATTAATGAAATCTGAGGAGGGGGTTGCATAATTGTGGTTCAGAGTTGATGTTTGTGAAAATGAGAGCTCTGCTTAATGCTTGTCACAGCTTAGTCAGAGTGGGGAACACAATTGTTAATGGCACATGCTTTTAAATACTGGAAGCTGCCTTGGATGCACAGGCTCCTCCTGTCTGTTCTGGTGGTTCCTTGGAGCTGCTCATCAAGCTTAAGAGTGTATTTGAAAGAGTTGTGCCAGTTTCAGATTTTGCAATGTTTCCATTAATTGTTGAAAAATTCATTTTTATTGATTTCAAAGTACAGAAATCATGTTGTTGCATGACTACTAAGAAAAGATGAATCTACTTGAAAGTTATCCAAATTATCCTTGGAAGCTCTTTGGAATGTGGGGTTATATCCAGCCTTTTACTAGTAGTCATCTGCTGAGATTTTTTGAAATGAGATGTTGAATTGCAGCTAAGTGTTACTCATTAATTGTTTACATGGTTTTACTGGTTGCTGAGTCTGCAGTGGGGAATTAAAAACTAAATTTGATAGTATTAATAGGCATAGGTTATTTTGTTGTTGATTTGGGGTTTTACCCCTAAAACATTACTGAACCACTGGAGAAGTATTTTTCTATCTGTGTGTCCTGATCAATAAGGTCAAGAAGGATTGATTTCAGTAGCTGTTGCTATGTTTACAGCACAGATCATACATCGTCATTTGCAGCAGGAGGGGATGGGAATTCTCTTGTTAACCTGGGAGTCAGAAATCAGCAGACACATCTTCCATGTCAGTGGGCACTGAAAAGGGCCCTGATGGTGTCAGTCATGGACTGAGAGGAGGAGGCTGACACTGTTAATTGAATTTCCCTGGAGAGCACAAAAATATAACCTAATGTGGGGGGGAGGAAGAGGGGAGTGGGAACCACACAAGCTGTCAGTGTGTGTGAGCTGATAACATTGATTTACCGTTGCTAATGGCGTGGCTTTAATAAAGAATTGCCCTGAGGGAGGACAGGGTTCACTACAATAGATCCTTGCCACTTACTAGAAATTTTTCTCACTCACAAGAAGTCCTGCAAAACTATTACAAAATATAATTGATCCAAAACTCCTCCTTTCATTCATACTGTGAAACACTGGATTTTTCTTTTGTTAATAGGTTACAATGCCTGAAAAATTTATGTGTTCAGGCTCACCAGGGTAAAAAAAGATTGGTTTTACAGATCATGAAATAAATTGCTGAGCTGGTGTTGGTAACAGTAAATAAGGAAAATATATACCATTAAATTTCTCAATAGACAGAAAGGTTGTTCGGCTAATTAGAAATTCTATGACTGTGCTAGAACAACCTGAAAGGGTGGGGTATAATATTTATGCAAACTTGAGTCACAAAAAAAGCCACACACAAAAGACTTGCAGCCCTGTCCCAGCACAATTTGCCTCCAGGTAAATCAGATCACACTAACAATTTCTGTTTGGACTTATCTGATGTTTTCCACTGTACTCAATAAGGCTTTTTCTCACTTCTGAACCTCTTTCGTATATGGTGTGACAACATTCTAGGGTGCTGCTTGCCTGCATGGTTATTGTGGTCACACTTGCTCTGGTGTCTGTCTTCATGCCCTGCTGGACACAGCACATTTTGCATGTGGGGGCAAGTGATTCCTCTAATACAGCAAGAAGTGCTTGCTTAATGCAGACTGAAAGGTTTATATATCCTCTCGATACTCAGATTTGAGAAATTTCTTTCAGGCACTCCAAAATACCACTGTGTATTTTAGAGCTCTGGCAATTTATTTCAGCACCTTACCTGCTCCTCATTCACTGCTGCTGGATCCCCATGCAACACAGCATACTTTGGGTGCTAACAGATGAAAGAAATGTGCTTTGCTTTGCTTCAAGTGGTTGTTAGATCTCCAGACGCTTCTTGGTATGCCCACGTTGGCTTAGTTGGATGAAGCTCTACAAAAGGTAGAGGCTTTGCATCCAATGCCGGAAAGATTTGTGAGGAATAAGCAAATTGAAGGGCAAGATTTGAGGATCTGACTTGGAGTGTGGCCATTAGCTGCATGAAACATGTGGCTCACATAACTTTAAATTAAATATGCATAAGAGGCACTCTAAATTCATAAACCATCATGTGGTTCCAGTTTTAAGTAGGCTTGTGCCTCTTAGGCCATGTGTTGATAGGAGGCAAGGAGTACAAATCCCAATGTTGTGTACGCCCGGTGTGCTGTACGCCAGGTGTGTCCAACCGGTACAGCTGCTGCTTTGGGTGTGCTCTGGATTATTGGAAGGCAGTTGTTGGGTTTGTGCATCTCATCCTTTCTGGAAGAAATCCTGGAAATAAGCTGTATTCACTTTCACCTCTACTTTGTTTAAAAGTACATTAAGAAAACAAACACACAGAGAGCCACAACAGCAGAATGCATGCGAATGTTACCGGAAAGCCCTGGCCTGAGGTTGGCAGATGTCATATGGGACTCTTCAAGCTCTTAATAAGATCTGATAACCCTCAGTTTAAGATCTGCTATGAATGGGCCTTTGATGCTATAAGAAAAACTCTTATGGAAGGCAGAGCTGATGTTTCAAGTGGCTGGGCTAGAGCACTTGTCCTGCCACGATTATTTTGATTTTATGCATGTTCATTCCTTGATGAACTGATTTTACACATCCATCACCGAGAGCAGCAACTGTGTGTTTCAGATGTGCAAGGAATCCCAAAGTAAGTGCTCAAGTCTGCCTTGAGCACTCCCACAAAAATGTCCTGTAATAGGGAATTCTTAGGAATCAGGATATTGAGAGCAGTATATCCTGTTAGTGTTGCTGCAGCTACAGTTTTAACTTGCTTGTGCCTATATCATCTATTTCCCTGTTATGTAAATAGGTGAGATTTCCTGATTAAAAACTTGCTGATTAAAAAAATCTACTGATTAAAAATTGTCTACTGCATTGACATTAGGCCCTAAGCTGACTGAAGTACTTAAATTTCTATGGTTGTGACCCTGACCTGGGTCAGAGATTACTGCCTCTCTGATGGTCATGCTTACACTTGCTGACAGAATATCCCTTCCCTAAAGTTCTCCCTAAAATTTGTTTGTAGAGGGTTGGGTTTGCCTTCAGGTTTTAAATGTCCTACTTTTAAATGTTAGAAGTGTCCTGTATGGCTTTGGATAGGTCTGTGCTGGGCAGGGTTGGCAGACATTTATTCTGAGGGACATGCAAGGTGTTGCCATTGTAAGTAAGTATGGTGACAGCAGCTGAGGACAGCTGATCTGGCCTTTTCACCTGGCTCAGCTGCAGCTAAAACACTGCAGTTAAATCACTCCAGTTAAATTTGTACAATACTTAGATGTGGCATTTAGACAAGCACTTAATGTGTCTTTTGTCCATCCAACTGGGAATATGATGCACAGATTCAGGAGGATTCTGAGGGAGCCTCATGATTTTTTGGAATTCAAGGGGAACAATTAATCCGCTTAAGTGCAATTGCTTTTATATGATGCTTCTTACTGATCACTAGTTTGAAAAAGATCACCACGGCATGACTGATAAGATTCCTTTAACTAAGTGGTTTGGCTGAAGCTCTTACAGCTCTGCTCCTGAGGAGAGGGCTGCAGCAGCAGGGTACAGTTTTGATCCATGGCCAAGCACAAGCAGTACAGCTCAGGGTCCCATATACTCACAAGGCACAAACTCCTGCAAACAAGATTTCACTGCTTCTGCTTATAAAACTTACTATGATTGTGGATGGGTTTGAGGATAGCTATGTCCCTGATCTCCTTTAGGCTCTCTAGGTGCTGGAAAAATCTCAGCAAATAATAGTGAGTGCAAAGTAAATTGTTAAGGTGTGGGATTAAAATGGAACCACAAAATAAAACAGGAGGCTTTTGAGAAATTGGGCCACAGTGCTTATAGTTACTTACCAGCTCTCTTCATGGAAATCTAGAAGCAGCTGCCTTGCAATAGGCTAAGTTTAAGTATGGTCATTTACATTACCAATTCAGAATAATATTCTTACTGGAATCAGATTGCAGGGGGGAAATATACTTCCTTGGAGAAGGGTATCATTTTGTAGCTGAAAAATGTGTGAATATGAGCTAGTAATTGACTGCAGTGGTTTAATCCTTTTTCTATAAAAAGGGTCTCAATGCTCATGATCTCTAAAACATGCTCTCTCAGTGACCATTAATGGTTTGTTTTGTGTCAGGCAATGTTTTTGGGTTTGGGATTTTTAGAGAGATATTTCAGCCTCCTGTTTGAGCAGCGGTGATGTCAGTTATTTACATTTCAGTAAAATGTTTGTCGTAGCTTTCAAATACAAGGGGGCTGTAGACAGACAGTGTTTATCCCATTGTAAAGACTGTCAGAAATGGCTGGCGCTGACAACACACTCACAGGCCCTGTATTTATGTTTTATTCTCTAAACTGTTGGGCCCATTGGGGATGGTGTCCGTAGCCTGGGTGAAGAGGGACAATCTCCCCAATAATACAAACTCTTCATCATCAGAAACAGAAACAATAAAATTAAAAACTGTTGGAGAACTGATGTATGGAACAAAAGCAGTGTTAAATGGAGCATGTGATAAGTTTCTTCAAATATTTCTACAGAGATTTAAAATTGCCCTGTGTGTGTATGTTATTATAAGTATATATATGTCATATATATATATACAGACAAAATAGATTTCAGAAGCAAATACTCTGTTACAAAGACTCAGTATTGTTGCTTAAAGTGTATTTAAGAATACCATGAGAATTATGATTCCCAAATTCTTACACATTTAGTTTGGATGCTGCAGATATTTGTACCCCAGGAACTCTATGTTCCTAGTGTAGCAGAGTTTGTGGCCTTTAAAGAGAGAATTGCCAGCCTGTCACCATAAGTCAGAAAAAGTATTATATATGAAAAAGGGTGAAAATTACCATTGTAGCGAATTTACCTAACCTGACGCACATTGTCTGTATTTTGTGATCTTCCATATATCTACGCATGCACACATAGGCACAGTGTCTGTGTGTCATTTAACATACATGATTCTGCATAGTCTCACAGCAGATTCATTTCTTAGGCTGACTGAAGCTTTAAAAGGTTTACCTTTAAGCATTATTCTAGCAATGAAAAGCTTGGTCAGGATTGCAGAGCTTGATTGGTAGGTTTGTGAGTGGGAGGTGTTCCTGGCAGGGTGGTTCTGCATCAGCCCGTTCTTTTCCCTGTTTACTTGGCATCTGCCGGCTCTCCACTAGAGGACATCACTGGCAGAAACAGCAGCGGTCTTTTGAATCCTAACAAGTCATAAATCTATTTAGAAGTAGAAATTCTCTCTAACAACAGGTTCAGACACCATTGTGCTTGGAAATCACCAAGCTCTTTCTCCTGCTAAGCTGCTTACAGCAGCTATCTCCTGGTGTGGGTGCACAGGGGACTTACCTGGATAATCACTGTGTATCCTGACAAAACTTAAACCTGGAATCACACAGAGAATTCTGCAGAAAAAGTAGAAGTACACATTTGCACAGTACTAATTTCCAAAGGAAACAGCTACATGCTCACAATGCAGGAGGCATACTGATGATCCAGGGCTGTTGGTGCTGTCCCCATGTCGCGGGGGCCTGTGAGCACATCAGGGTGTCTCTCTGTCCGTCTGCAACACTGGAGCAGCCCTGCAGCTGGGCTGCAGAGCTGCAAGGGCACTAGCAGCAGGGCTGAGCTGTGCCACAGCTGAAGGCACATCCACGGCTGGGGGTGAGAGCAGCTGGAGAGGCCCCGAGCCTGCTCCTTTCCACCTCCCTCTGCGACGCCTCTGTGGGGCCCTGCGGAGCAGAGGGAGGTGGAAAGTGCAACACAGTGCAACCTCTGCCTTTCTCTCATGTGTCTTTTGGCTCTTGACAAGTTGAAGATCTTCATGCGCAGTGCACTGGTTTACACCAAAAAGCCTTCTTTTCTATCAGGCAGTGGGCATTTCCTAGCTGAAGTTTTAAAAAGCAAACTAAACACCCACATGCCACCTTATCTGTGCTTCCATCCTTATGGGTTTTGTTCTGTGTGAAAGTAATTGCTACCCTTATTTGTTACAATGAGAAGTTAAAACTTTAAGGTTCATTTTAGCTAAACATATGATGTATTTTTATGCAAATAGTGGATTGATATTTTAATTCATCCATTCATTTTTCAACTCATGATACTCCTGCAGTAGCCAGTTCCAAAGCTACAGTGATGTCACATAAAGGGAAGTAATTAATCAAATGTAAAGCTGAATTATAACTGTTTATAAAAACCTTAAATTTCATAAATCCAAACTTAGGAAAGGTATTGAATTACAAAACAAAAAAAAAAGTTTTAAAACATTTTTTTTTTTTTTTAAGTAAAAAGCTAGTAAGTTTAAACTAAAAAGTTTACCAGCCAAAACTAGAATTCAGGCCCTTGAAAATCTAATAATTTTGCCAACAGAGAAAGTAACATAAGGAATTATGTATTTATGCTTCCTCAGTTGCAAGTGTTAAGTACAAAACCTGATTCGGAGCATGAACTCCAGAAAGGATAAAGCAGATATAATTGTTGGAAGAGATGGGATGTAAGTAACCCTCCTCAAAATTAATTCACTTTAAAGCCTGTACCAGTGAGAGTTAGAAAATTTTAATGTCTAGATGATCAGCACTGAGTGCCAGTGATGCACAGTGACACTTAAACACAGCCTGAAGAAGATTCAGCAGTGTTCAAAGCCTGAACTATCAGCATTGTCCAGTTTATCTGCAGATGGTCCAAGCTTCTGTTGGAGTAGAAACATCCCCTTCTCTATCAACTGCTGAAGCAGATTTGATAGTTCCAGCACAGAGGCTGTGGGCAAACACAGCAGAAGCTCTTTGAACAGCATTTCCCACCCAAACAGCCTTTTCCTATCATTGCCTGGAAGAAGTCAACAGGTCTGGTGTGTGTTGTGTGCTCCAGGTTGGACAAGGCAGCTTTATCTCATCAATAATTCCTTTGCCCAGAGTTTCTGTAATCTCTCGATTAACCTTTTCCCCAAGATAAACATATAGATAGGAAGTTGTTCCTCAGAGTCAGTCACAGAATATTTTTTAACTTGTTTGCTGGAAATAGTATTAAAAGGCTAGTTGATTTCACACATAAGCTCTGCAGCGTTCTTATTCCAAGATTATTGGGAGGTTAATTTTTGTGCACAGTGGGTGTCGTTGAGAACTACTGCAGAAGGATGTAACTAAAAGCTGTCAGCTTCCAATGTTGTACTAATTGTGGGGTTTTGCTTCTTTTAGATCAGGCTTCTACATCAGTTTAGAAGTAATATATCAGAATGGATATAATGGATATTTATACATTGCTGGGTATGCAAAGTTCCTTCACTACAATACAAGAGATACGTTTTAGTGTCATTAAAGCCCAAACACTGATTTCTCAGTGGGGGAGGAAAGCTCCCTACCCAGGTACATTTTTGCCAATAGCAGAGGCCAGTTTAGAAATCACAATAAGGTAATGATTAGTATGATTTCTAAAGAAGTTTTTGTTCAATTTGGTCTGATGGTGTATATATATACACATATTTTCTTAAGTATTTTTAAGTTCAACAGTGATTTGAGACCATCACTTCTGACTTGAGAACGTATCACTCAGAGGCCTCCATGGTCTGTTCTGATGTTTGCAGCACCTCACAAACCCATCCTGTTCCTGTGCCCCACATTCCTTTGTAGCTGTCCTGTACATGGGCTTGTGGGCAAATGGTCCGAGAAGTTGGTTACGAGAGCACCTGAGGAATCAGGGTGAAAGCTGTGTTTAGAGTTCAAGTGCCCTTGACTTCATGACAGGTCTTTAAACAGCCGCTGCTCCCTCTCCATACATCCTCTCCCACATAATTTTAATATCTTTGCTTTGGCTGGTTTTCATAGTCTGGGTTCAGCAGAAATCAGCTGCTTTCTAGTGGCTGACAGCTCTCAGTAGTGACCTGTCAAATCCGGTGTTCAGAGAGACCTGACTTTCCTGCTCACTGGGCAATTCATTGTCCAATAAATGTTATGAGACGACAAGATTATGTAATTTTGCTTTCTATTTACCTGTTTGGGAACTTTTATTTGTGTGATTAATCAGAAAAAGTCAAATTGGCCTCAGCTAATGGAGCCGTCTACGGAGATCAAGGAGCGATTGTTCCTCTTATTAAAGCTCTATTGTTGTTTTCCTCCTTTAATTAATGTGCTTATTATATGCACTGTTATTTATAAATAGACCAAACATTTATTTTTAATAAGCACAAGTGCTACAATGCTCAGTGCTGTCTCTCAGGATATCTATGAGGATAATTCTTACTTTCCCAAGCAATATTGTCTGTTTCCTGTAATGCTACTTGGCATGGCTGAAAGCAGCTGAACAGAGAGCATGGAATTCACTGGTTTACCTTTACCTGTCTTTCCTTTATGGCTTTCACCGACTCTTGTGGATTCACAGTTGGGATTGTGAGGGTGCTGTCCTTGTCAACAGAAGTACAACAGGGTGCCTCTCTGGGACTTACTGCTGAACTGAAAAGCCACTGCAGAGCTCAGAAGGAGATTCTGTAAATAAGGCTCATCCTGTTCAATTAGGTCATGCAGTGAGTCAGTAAGCTGAGTCCTATTGAATTTGGTTTGACCTGACAATGTGGGCAGATGTTTGCAAGCAAAAAAAATGAATTAAGTGTATGATGGCATAGACAGAAATTTGGTTTATGTGCACAGGATGTTTAGTATTTTCAGGACAGGCCTAAGAAACAATTTTTTAGTATTGGTATTGTCCCTAAGCCTGAATGAATTTTAAGTTGCTTGTCAATAGTACACTTTCAGAGAGGATCGTCAAAAATGCCTCTTCTTCTTTTGTTATTGATACAGATGAAAAGTAAGTCATTTTTATATTGCATTTGAATGCTGTATCAAGTGCTTGCTTTTTCACCCTTTTTGTTCTTAGATATTTGTCTTCCTCTATGCTAAATCCAGGCTGTGAAGTTGCAAGTTGGCATACCTAAGCTGTGGAGGTGAAAAGCTAGTGTTACCCAGATGGCTCTGGAGCCAGAGGCACCTTTCCATTTGCATAAGCAGGTGCTAAGCTTGTGCAGGGAGTGAAAAACCTTCCCAAGGCCCCTTTTCCTGTCAGTGCCAGGGAACCTCTGCTGCTACCTGAGGAAACACAGACACATCACTTTTCAGGCTTCAGAATCTGCACTTTGCTGAGCAGGACAAGGTGGGATGGAGCGTTTCTCAAGACTTCCCCTCTGGGGCTTTAACCTGGAAGCAATGCAGGAGGAAGAAGTGTATACAAATACATGAGAGATATTCCTTGATGTGAATTAATGCCTCCCTCCAATTCAAATGACACTTAGCCAGTTCTGGTTCATGTTTTAGGCCTAAACTAATCTTCTGTTGATATTCAGTGGCTGAAACTTCATTGTGAGTGAATTCATTCATGTCTGAAAACTGGTTTGAAGTTTTCACATGGAGTGGGGGATTATTATAACACTAATTTCACTGAAGTGTTGCAGGGAGCAAAATTGCCTATTTTAATAGGAAATACTACTTTGGTGAAATCTCCAGAGATTTGCACTGTATAAAGTCTGGAGAACTGCTCGAGGAATGTGGGTTTTCTACAGTCACAAATATGTCCATGGGTGTGTATGTGCATGTAGATATACTTGTGTAGTTATTTAAGGAGAGAGGAAGGGTTAAAAAAAAAAGAAAAAAAAGGAGAAGTCAGCCCAATATTCAGTTGTCTGGTTTGTTTTTCTAAGAAAGCTTTGAACTGCATTTCTTAGCCCCTGGCATTTTAGATAGAATCTTCAAACACTAGATAAAAGGAAAGAAAAAAATTCTTAAGATGGATTTCAACTATATTTTGCTAATTAGTTATTATTTCTTCCATCAATGAACAGCTGAGAAGAGTTGCAAAAGTGTGTTCTTTCAGAAATAGAAATCATCATTTTTCTAAGTATTTGGGTTCCATTCAGAAATAATTTCTTCTGAAATACTTTAGTATCTGAAGTCTGTTAAATGGGCTTTCTGGATCAGCTTCTGATTTGGACATTCTGCAGGACCATCAGAAAATGTTCTTTAGGTTAATGAAGGAAAAATAATTTTTCTAAATTTCCTTTTTAGTCTACATGAACATGTTTATTTTGGAGATTTGTCTTTGAAGGAGGGTCTACACCAGAGTATTTCAGTTAGTTAAAAAGTATTTCAAATAGTCAAAATGGGCTAAAGTTACATGAGCAGAGATAACAAAGCTGACATTAAAACATTTCAGCTGTTAAAGCTCAGCATTATTTCTGATTCTGCTCTACTTATTAACTAATAATAATACTTTAACAGGAGAAATGTATGGAAGTGATTACTTTGGTCCAGGACATTGGATTTCACCCAATAGCTCTTGCACCAAATTAATAAATTATGATTTAACTGGGATCGTATTTTTCTAGGAGATAATCAGGTTTGATTTAAAAACTTTAAATGATTGAGAGTCGACTATATATGCTATGTATATTATGCTCATCATTAAATACTCTTGGCATTAAAAAAATCCATTTTTTTCTCACCTGAATTCATTTGGTTTCAGCTTCCAAATATTAGTTGTTCCTTTGCATTATCGGACATCTTCCCATTCAGGTCCTTCCACACTGTCATCCCAGCATATTTTCACTTTCCCCAGCATGAACTAGGTGACACTTCTGTCATGCCTCCTGGTGAGACAGATTTCTCTGACTTCTTTTGCTGTACAAGTGCTGCAGTTTGCCAGTGCCCTGTGCAGAGAAAGGGGAGCAGCGGTGCAGGACAGGCTTAGGTCTTGCTTCTGTCCTGGAATATTGAATACACAACCCAAAAGCTGTTGCAAAGCAGTGCTCGCTTTATTTCCCTCTGTGTTACCTACTGACTTGTATAAATTCAGCAGCATTTTCCCCCAGTTTGGTTTTATTTCTGAAGCATACTGTTCACTTTATGTGACTGCTTTAATGAGTGCAACAAAAGCCAGCCAAGTACCAGCACAGGCCAGTTGGCTTTTTCATGTGTTTCTTTGTTGGCCACATTGGGTAGGGTAGGGCATATGTGTAAATCACTCTTTTTGAGCTATGTGTATTTTTCTGGACCAAATGTCAGATAATGAGATGAAAACATTATATTGAACTTTCTATTTAGTCTGCTCATTTTCGAATTTGCCAAACATACTTGTGTCCTCCAGTAAGTGGTGCTTCTGAGGGTGCCACAGATGCCAAACCCTGATAAAATCTACCCTATCTTGTTAATGAACACACAAACAGTTGTTCCCCATCTGCTGCCTCTGTCTGAAATGTTAGGAAGCCCTTCCTTCTTGATCACAAAGGACATAATTATTGTCTGTAGGGGAGTCAAGTACAAAGACAGTCCATCCAGTCTGACTGCTACTACGTTGCAGGCCACCAAAGATTAACAGCTGCTTCTCCTTTGATTAGGTTAGGTAATAACAGTTACTTTAGTTAATAATTGGATGGATTCCCAGGCCATGTAATTCAGGTTTAGGCTGTCATTTTTTGCTGGCATGTAGCTGAGCTGTATTATTGGAACAGAGCCTGTAATCCTATTAGTCAGTTGTCACTCAAGCCATAGGAGAGAAGGGAAATTCAGATCCATTAAGGTGTTGTAACAGGTAGGTAAATAAGTCAGCCATGCTTGCCCACTGTACAGGGAGCTGTCTTGATTGTTTGTCCTTTATTTAAGGATTCATTTAAAGTTTTTAATTCATAATTAATCCATAAAATGGTTACATGGTTTATCTAATTTATCACTGCTTCTGTTTACTGTGCCGCATGCGTTAGTGTACACACACTTCCCACTAAGTTACTTGATTGGTGTAGTGTTCTGCCTAAATTAGAGGCTGTGTGCTTCAAATGACAAGTTTATAATGGTCCAGAGAATAAATACATGCTTCCTGTCACATCAGCTGGGTTGGCTTTCCTCCTGTGCAAATACGACCACTTTAGTTCCCAGTGATGGGCTTGGGAGGGATAAGGAAAACAGATTCTTCTTATAGGTTAGGTTTGAGTGCTGTTTGCTGCTCTGAGGAACTGCATCTGTGTTTTTCTTTCCCTATTGTTTAAGACACATCTAGGTAGCATCCCCAAGGTTTTTGTGCCTCCTCGTCTCTGTTAAAAAATGCAGAGATGACAGTAATAATCATTTTTGCCTACTTGTTCATTTGTCTCTGCTCTCCTGTGCCACCAGGTAACTTCAGACCATAAAAATACTCTTATGTTTAAAAATCAAATTCTTTAAAAGTGTTATTTGAATATTGTGAATTTCTGAAAATACATATTAGGAAATAAAATTTTTACACAATATGTAAAAACATGTTTATATATTTTCTGTTGTTCAAGGAACATGAATCCCATGGTATCAATTGCAGAATAACTCTCCCAATCTAAATATGTAGCTACTCAAAGAACAGTTCCTATAGTGAAATTATGAAAGGGATTTCATAAGAAGGAGAGCTAATTAATTTGGGAAACCAATTTAAAAGTCTGGAGGCTCCTTTCGAGCAGCAAAAACAGGCAATGCTGGTTTATGCTCTTTTCAAATAGGGATTTAACATTTATTCCCTGTAGGATCTGTCATTTTTCATACTCACATGATGCCTAACCTGCTCAGAGCTTTGGGTGCCACCAGAGTAGAAGTTGTGGTTACCTGAAAGGGTTTTTCATTCTGACACAGGCTCAGGTAGGGATCAATTTAAATTGTATTTAAAAGAAAAGTATGTGAGCAAGGGCTCTGAGTAACTGAGATGCTTCAGTCTACTTCTTTTAAATTCCTGTTACAGTATGTATCAGCTGATGTAAAGCTTTAGCACTACAAGACATCCTCTTTTCAAGGATATTAGTTAATTTTTGAGAGAAATACCAATTAGATAAGATGTCTTGCTCACATATTTTTATGATCCAAGAAATATTTCTTTAGATGAATATAAAAATACTTAGAATTTGAAAATTGCCTTAATTCAGACATATTTTAAACTAATTTGGTGTGATTTGGCTGCTTCAGAGATAGAATGACAATATGTTTCAGTACAGGGGAAATATCTTTATAACAGCTTGCCAGTACAAGGTCTTGGCATGGGCAGCTGAGGAATAATTTCTTTTTCCAGTGTTTCCCCCAGTCCCATGGTGTTCACCCTGCAAACGTCAGCCATGCAATATTCAAGTGACTCTTCTGCTCCTTTGTGGGCAGGGCACATGTTACTTTCAGCTCCCATGGCCAAGCTTCAGGAGCTGTGCCTGATCCTGAGATTCCTGAGAGCTGGACACTTGGGTGATGACCAAGGTCATTCACACGTGCCAGATACCAGCAGCTACTTCAGCATCAACATTGCCTTCCAAGAAATGGATTAGAAGCCCTGGGAGTTCTCCATCTTAAAGGAATCACTGGGGAGAAATATATTAATTGTGCTAAAAGCCATGTATCCCTGCAGGGCAGTTTTACAGACATCTGTGAGCACAGGTAGCAAATACTGTGCTCATGGATCTTCCCCAGCTTTGCTGCTGGTCGTGTCTTCCTGTTACTGAAGCTTCTCCATTTCTTCCATGCACATTGTTAGGGATTTATTGCCATTCATAAGCATCGAAATGGTAATGAATTTTTATGAAAAGAGGAGTAATAGGACATACAGCTAAATCGTATAAAATCAGAAGAAATTACAGACTCCCTTCTGCTTGCTAGAAAACTGTAGCAGTAACAGAAGTTTTTAAAAGGCAAATTTGTATTTTGACAAGTAGATTTGTATTTTAGTAAAATATTAGACAAAAGTGAACCAGGCACTCTGAAAAAAGTCTGTCTATAAAACAAATGATGCTCGAGATTGAAATGGGAGGAGAGTACATAGGAAATGAAACAGCTTCAGAAAATTTCATTATTTTTAAAATATATATGTGAAAGCTTCCCCTCAGAAGAGGGAGGCATTGCTTCTTTTAGTGTGGCTCTAGTGACTGATTTGGGATGGGGAGAAGTTACTTTCTGGACACTTCATTACCCAAGGTATTTTTGGAGAAAAGAGAGTTCTGGAAAAAAAATTTCAGATAAGAAAAGTTCACATGTAAAAATATAAAAAGTCGAATTTAGCATTAAAGAGAACATAGAGTTGAGAAACAAGCCAAGTAGGAAAAGGAAGCAGTGTACGAGTTCAAGAATGGAGCAGTTGCTGGGGGGACAAACAAAATGAGTGCAATAAATCGGATATAACAGAGAGTAATGGGATGAAATAGAGAAAGGGCATATTTGGTCTGAATGACAGGAAAGACTTCTTGCCACAAGAGCTAATAGGTTGTGGCATAATCTCCCATGAGAAACAGGGAAAGTGAGAAGTGGCAAGTGCTGGGCACATTTGGAGCTGGAGGAGCACTGACAGATAAATCAGCTGTGTCACAGCCCTTGCTGCTGTGCTGCACAGCCCCACTCCAAGCTCCTCGTGTGCTCCTGCACTGGCAGAGTGTGCCCATTCCCAGGGAAAGGCACTCTGCAAATAACAGCATCTGTCTTTACACCTGGGAGGTTTGCAGCTGAAGCAAGCAAGGAAAGGTTAGAAACCCTGGGCTCTGGCTGGGGGTGCTGCAGCACTGGGGGAGCAGGGCAGGAGGAGGTTTGAGAGCTGTGGCTGTGAGCCAAGGCACTCAAAGTCAATAATTATGATTTATGGCATGACTGTTTCTTTGCTGTTTGGGTCTTTTCTTTATGACTCTACCAGGAGTTGGTGGAAAGTGTTATTGGGAGCCAAGGGAGCTTAAGGAGGCAGGGGTTTGAGATTTTTTTTTTGGATGGGAGGAAGAGGACACAGAGGAAGAATATCTGAGTGAAACTCAAAAGTAACTGCAGTTAAGGCACACTTACTGGGCTCATTGTGCTAAAATTAACTGCTAGAAATAATTCTTATCAGCTAGTCTGTAGGAAATCACTGGCTGGTTTTCCTAACTGCTGGGTGAGTTGGCATATAGATTTCCACTCATTTGAGGCCAGTTATTCCTTGGAAGGTAAATCTTTTGGTTGTCTAAAAATCTAAATGGAGTTCATATTAATAGTGGAAGTTTCTTCCTTTTTGAATATCTGACTTCTGTGAACATTTTTTTTTTTTTGGTAACTTGTAAATTAAATACAAGAGCTGTTTGCTAGACCGAAACTTAATGGAGAGAAAGTTGCATGATTTGAATAAAAAAGTAAGATATGTATTTCTGTGTGTAATGTCTGATCTCACAGGGAAAAATGCTGCCCATCTAAATCATACCACAGCTGCTTAATTATTTTTCTACTTGTTCAAATAAATATTTTAGTGTCAGGGTGACTAGGAGTTTTTTCTGTTATGCAGCCTGTTACAGTAGAATACATTCTTTACAGACTGATAATATTGTGTTTATAGAAGACATCCCATTTTTTCCCCATATGTGAAGTGCTTCCAATACTGGGGCGAAAAAAGAAGAAATTACTTCTTATTAACTAGAATATCATCATCATTGACAAAATCAAGATGATCAAATACAAACTGCCAATCAACTATACAAAATTAGCAGCTTAGAAGTAGAGAATAAGATGATTTTACTTGCTTTATTGTAAACAGAGGAGATTAAACCAATTTTGCGGGAAAGGAAAAGAGTATAAGTTCTAAAATACTGGATCAGCTGCAGCAAAATCCCAGTCAGTTGCAAAATGTGAGAATAATGACAGGATGGTATTTAAGTGTAAAATTCGGCTATGTGCAAGTTCCAGGTGGATACCTCAGAAAAGGTATCTGCTTAAGCTATTTTATGCATATTTATAAACCAGGCCTGGAGGTTGTCTTCTGTTGGAAAGGTTTGTAAAAAGGAAGAAGTGCCCATATATAGATTGTCTGTATTTTCCTAATCATACAAACCACCATAGCTCCAAAGATAATTAGCAACAGATAAAGGTGAACTTTAACAAAGTCCCTGTAGTTGTGTCCTTACAGAAAATAAGGTATTCAAGTGTAGTTACCTGTGTAGTACTGGATATATATATATGATAATTGAAAAAAATAAAATAACAACTGAGAGTTTCAACGCCTGCTCTAGAAAGTGCTCTTCCTTGTGCATGAGCAGTGAAATGCTCTTTTTCAAAGGTGTCCAACATGATAAATAAATATATTAAGGACTTTCTACTCTGACAGAATACACAACTGTCAGATCCACCCTTTATATAGACATTTCTTTAAGTTCTGTTGGTCCTCTTCTCTTCTTTGTGTCTCTTTAGAACACAGCAGATAAAATTGCATTCCGGGCTGCAGGAGGACTGTCTGCACTTGAGAATGTTCTTCAGATAGTGACTTCTCCCACCAACCTGAATGCAGCTGCCCAGGTTCCCTTTAAGTGAGTATGACGGATCCTTCACCTGCACTTGGAGTCACTGGAATATTCATTTCATATGTGCTGATTCACTGCTTCTTCTTCTCCTAGTCCTGTGCTGGACTTAAGATCAAAAAACCCTGCTGTTTTCTATGCCATGGAAGGTGAAAGACATTTCCACTCACCCTCTGGTTTCCTAACATGGTGGTTTTATTTTGAGCCATGATATATCTGAGCAGCAGCTAACTGTACAAAAAAAACTCAAAACTGTGTTTTACAGAGGAGAAGATACATATCTTTTGAAGTTAGTCTGCAGAGATCTCTAGTGGGAAATGGGAATTTTTTAAAGGGTTATAATTTACTGGAATTTTTTAAAGGGTTGTAATTCACTGGAATCTGTCTGCTTTTAAAATTAAACAGTTGTAAGATACTGCTAGCTGAAAGGGCTCCTACAAACAGGTAGATCAAAATTCTTGTGGATTAGAGAAATTCCACTTTACAGAACAGAAGAATGGAAGGGTTTACATGTCTAATCCCTAAAAAAAGAAGGTAGTGGCTAAGCAGAATTCCTGCAGAAATTGGTAACTCAAAAGCATGCTCTTTTTCCTAATCTCTAGTAGAACTGTAGGTTTTATACACTCAAGAGCTCATAGGTGCTTCCAGAGCACGGCTGGGCATGGATTTAGTACAAATCCAAGATATCCTGGTGTGTGCCATTGTCATTGTTTGTAGATATTTGTAATATTGGTATAATTGTAATTTAGTAACTACAGTGTGAGAGTTTGGAATAAAACTGGCTGATAATATATTATGGGCCATAGGTGTGAAGTGCTGGGAAAGAGCACTAAGGAAAAACATTTTTTTAATATCTTGACTTTGCACTTCTAAGAAAATAAATAAAATTCCTGCTTTTGCAGTCATGCCAAATTCACTTGCTGCAAGTCCAGCCAGCGCCACTGGTGAGCAGTCCTGGGTTGGGCCTATGGTGAGCAGCTCAGGGACAGCCCTGGGGCTTCTTCATTTGTAGAATCTCTAATTTAGAGTTATCTCATCAGTGTGGGATAAACTTCACCAGGGACAGGATTACACTATACCCACATAAAGCCTAGTTTAAATTGAGCTTTAAATTCTTAGAATGTTGCACAATCCATACATCATTGATTTTTGTTCTTTCCTTTTAAGTATAGTCTTGCTTTGGTAACATTTGTTGGGGTTTGAGAACATTGTGTTTACATTACTGAAAACATAGTGTTTGAAGTCTGTGAAGCAGTTTGAGGATGTATTAGGTCTCAAAGGAGTTAGTGTGCTGATAAATAAAGCCCCATATCAGCCACATTTGTGTAACAGAAATCATATCCAAAGATTTGATCAGAGCTTCTCCTCTATCTGACAGTCACTGTCTATATGACACCCCTTTCAGACCAGTGGTCATTCAGATTCCTGAGTCTGTTCATGACTGAATTACAAAAAGAGTTTTTACATCTTTGAAAAATTCTCTAAACATTGTTTTATTAACACAGATTTTCCACTAGCCATATTTCCAAAGGAAATATGAGGGCAGAAAAGTGATTAATATAAACTGTTCTGACAGCACTGTATGTTAAAAACATCTTCTGAAGATGTTTGCTCCACTCCTGAGATACAGCATTTCATTCAGCTCCACGGCAAATTGTAGTCTCCAGTTTGTAGGCAGCTGGAAGTATGGAAGTTGGGAAGTTATCCGTCAGCTTGCACGTAATTTGACACAGGATCCTGCTCTCTAAAGCAAACTCCTCTTGCAGGCTTGGTCTGCAAGAGTCTGGAGTCTGCTGGAAGTGGCCCAAGGAACTTGGTGTTGCTGCATGGGATGCAGAGCCTCCTCTCTTGGTATTTCTGTGGTCTTTTTGATGGAGAAGAATGTTCTGTGCAGAATCTGCACCTCAGCTGTTGAGAGCAAGCAGTAGTTCAAGAGGGTGGGACTTTTTATGAGCAGTTTGAACCAGTCACAAACCATATTCATGGGTATTGGTATGGTCTCACTGAAAGGATTTAAGAAATTTTTCACATACTGAGTGTTTGAGGAGGATTCAAAACCAAGGGCAATCATAGAATATGTTTAATTCTTTAAACAAGGAGGAAAATTCAGATCACATTCTCATTTAATGTTGAAACAAGTTTGAAGTTACTTTTCTTTCTTTCCTGCGAATGTCATTTATGTCCTGATTTCTTGAACTTCGATTCTGGTGAAGCAGCAGTTTTCTCTGTTTAAAGACAAAGCAAAGCCCTGCGGCAAGAAGTTGAATGAAGACCTTTCATAAATTGCCCTCCAGTTTTCCCCCAGCCAAATATGCTTTGCTAAAGCATATCACTGTACTTCAGATTGTTTGTGGGTTCTTGCAATGTTTAACCATTTGTATTCATCTTAAATTGAGAATTTGCTTGTTGCTTTGAGATGAGGACAAGCTATTTACAAGTAGATGATGAGATTACACGGGCTATTATCTACATCTCTCTTTCCCCAAAATCCTGGCTGTATGGTGCAGCTCAGAACTTTAATCCCATGTCTACAAGATAAAGCTTTATTATCAGAAGATTTAACAATATGCCTGTTGTTTTGTACCACTGTCCAGCTCGGTAGTCAGAGCAGCAGGCTGGCAAATACTGTGAGGAAGACGTGACATTTATGAGACAGATGATATATTTGGTGTTGGGGCAATTTTTTTTGCCTTCAGATAAATCACTGAGAAATGGAAAGAGAAAGCAGTGGGTTATAGTAAGTTTTATTTTTGGTGTTAACATAAAAATTAATGTCCAGCCATATTATTTCTTAAAGCAGCATTTTGTAGTTTTCCAGGATTTGTCCACTTCTCCACAAAACAAGACATAGTCAGCAGAATCTGTGAAGGTTTCAGAGCCCTATGATATTCTTCTTACAATTCTACAGAGAAGCAAATGGGAGCTGCACAGCAAAACAATTTAATGCCTTCAGATGAAGAGGAGGAGATGAGTCTCATCCGCTGGGTTGCCTTGCAATGTGCAGCTCACTTACCATAACATTGGTAACACACCTGCTAACAAATGAGGCTTGTAGGGTTTGTTTAATTAACATTTGGGAAATGCTTTGACTTCCTTGAGTGACGAGTATTTTAAAAGAGAAATTGGCAGTATTTGTGTAAGGAACAAAGTTGGACTTTTGCTAAAAGTTAAGATGGGATTGAAGTCAAGTTTAATGTATCTTCTATTTTCATACAGTTTCTTGCATCATGTATTTAAAGCAAATATTATCAGGGTAAAAAAGCTGAAGCCATAATTACATACATAAAGAGAAGAAATTAGTGCCCCCATAATATTTTGGGGAGCATTAATACAAGTGGCATTTTTCAGTAAGAACATTTTGAACTAAGAGCTGGTTGTATAGCTTGTTCTCTGTTATTTTTACTTGGGTTTAGGAGCATACACTTCTTTAGCTGCAGTTTTGCTGTTCATGCAGTTTTATAGTTGTTTCAATCCATATTCTTACCTTGATAATTCCTTACCCGTTCCAATCTACAGTCATTCTGTGCACCATTTTTCAGTAATATTTCACCTGCCACTTCTTTGCAACTCAGCTGGTAATTACCAACACTGATCCCTTTCCCCATCAGAGTGCTGCATAATATTTAGACTGGTTAAAAATGAGCAGTTTTAACTGAATTAACACATCCTAAATTTGATAATGATTAGTTTTGTATTATTGCACTGCCTAATTGAGCTTTCAGGGTTATTCATTGATAATCAAAGTACATTCATTTGTAACATCAGAAGTTGTAAGAATAAGGAAAAGCTTTACACTTGAAACATGCGAATTGTTGTATGTTGATGATGCCCAGGTTTTTGTAAAGCAGAAGTTGAGTTCTTGCCTCTGTATCCTGGGGCACTATCATGGATTAGTTTTTCGTGGTTGTATGCTGTTAATGCCTCAATATTTTTAAGTTTGTCAACTTGTTTATATCAGGCAAACTGAGGAAATTAATATGAGCTAACATTTTAAAAAATCATGTGCAGACATATAAACCGTTGAGATCTAGCTTGATTAAAATGAATCCTCCTCCTTCATACTCATGTAAAATAAACATAACATACAGATGCATATTTTTGTCTAGCTTAAAGACAGATTTCTTTTTTGGCTCCAAGCTTGTGTACCATAAGGAGTTTTTATAATTGGATTTACTCTGGAGGAAAGCCTTGCATCCGAGGGCAGCCAGGCTGTGGGGTGGAGTGAACGTGCTGGGGCCAGAGCTGGAAAGCTTATTTGTGGGTGTGATACTAAGTTTAGAGTAACATTGGTAGTCAATAACCACCTGCTTTGCAAAGCCTCCTGCTTCAGGCCTTCACCTGGCTGTGGGATCTCTGGAGATAACACCGCTGGAATTCAGAGCAGTTATTTTCTTCCAAAAGGGAAGAAAATGGTGGGAAATACATTAAGATTTTTAATCCCAGTGAGTTTAAGGTGTGGTTAAATAAAGTTGTGGCTCTGCCGTTCACAGCCACTCGCTTGTCTTAGTGGCCTTGCGCAGAAATGGTGACAGTTGACAGCTGTTGTTCTCTTAATAAGATTAAAGTAAAGAAATTAGTTGTGCTGTCTCTAATCTGCCATTTAACACTGCCAACCACCTGGGGACACTTCTGTGCTGACACTCCCGGTGCTGAATTCCAGTCAGGCCATGGAGCCAAGGCAGAGCTGAGTGCCTGCCGTGATCAGAATGTGCTCAGACGAGCTGCTGTTAGCAAGCTTATGGTATCAATTAAATGAACCCTCTTTATTGTTGTGAAAAATTCATTTGACATCCATTTGCTTCCAGCACCTTTTCAAATGCATTATCAGAGTCTCTGGAAATGCCAGTACAGTTTGTGACATGAGGTTCACTTGGGAAATACAGAAGCGTGATGCATTCTTACAGTGACATTTGGTCTTTAGATAAAGTGGGAAGTTTTTGTGTTTTCAAGTGTAAAACGATTGCAAGTGATGAATCCCATATATCAAAAAGCAGTTATTGTAGTGAATTAACTAAATCACCTCAGAACTCTGAAATGCTGTCAGAATTAACCTAGAAGATCATATTTGACACTTTGAATGAATTATAATGTTTATATTTAATTAGAATTGATCTTTATTTTAGAATAGCTGATAAAATGACAGAAGCTGATTTAATGCATCTTCTCAACAGAAAATAGAGACTTCCAATACAGTTTCTTCCCTCTCCCCCTCTAAACATGCCAACACAATGGAATAATCTTCATGAAAGGTAGAAGGTGCCTAATGAAAATTACCAAGAGAAGGGGCAATTTTATATAAATTTTATATAAATCCCCTTATATAGTCAGGAGAGGAAGAGAGAATAGCGTTGCAAGAGAGATTTGTAAAAATGCTCATGAAGCATGCTGCTTCAATTATCTCTAGGTGTTATCCTTGTAGGGTAAAAACTAGGTGAAATAGGTGAAAATTAGTCTGCCTTTGGTCAATAAGCAATTATTTAATATTGTTTTCACGTCATGTAAGCTGCAGAGGGAAATCTATTTAATTAGGTGGTAGAGTAAAATAAATTACCAGTACACTTAAATAATATAACTGGTAGTATGGTAATACTCAGAAATGGAGGGAAGTATAAATGTTCATTCACTTCTTTTCTAAATTCTCCAGCTGAAGAGAGGGCAATCCAGCCATACAAATGAAAACATTTTATTCCACTTTTTCTGACGTCTGAGCATTTCCAGCTTTCCTTTGCTTGAGGAGTACAATGTATGTATATGAGAGGCTTCCATTTCAGCTCTGGGGAGGCAGGCTAAGTGACCAGATGCTTCAGCAATGAGCCCAGCATCAGTAAAGCCACAGTCATTATTATGTAAATAATTTTGTTGTTTCAAAAGGTAGTTTAGGAGAAAGATAAAGCATGAAACTCAGCTCCTGAAGTATGTTGAATTAGTCTGCAGCTCGTTCTGTTAAATACCAGCTTTGATGACTTCAGTGCAGTAACTTGGTGTTTGTTACCATCCCATTTTTGTATGACCTTTCAACAGTGCTCATAGTTTATTTTCTTCTTTGGAGCTTGTTTGAACTTAGTAACATTTTTTCTCATGTTGAGAAAAACTCAACAAAGTAAAAGTTCTTTTTATTTTTGTTTACTTTAGAGAAACAGCTTGAATGTCTAGCCATCTGTATTTGTTAATGGGTGCATTTATGATGCATTTGTGTATTTGTGTTGTGTGTGTGTTTGTGAAGTAACAGTGCTGGCTTTTGTAGTAAGCAAAGCTGAAGAAGCAAACTGTTTATTCTGAAATAGGGTTCTCTTTAGTACAATTAATCTTTAAGTGAGAATATTCTCTGGTACTGGTCCCAGCTTCCCTGCAAGGCCTTTTTTGAGAAGAACACTTTAATTGAGGCAGATGGAAACCACTGCCCATGGTGCAGGGAGCAGTTATGCATGTGCTTGTATTTTGTGTTGCTCCCATTGCAAAGCTGTCCCCTTTCCCGCAATGCTGCTGGCGCTGCACATCAGCACTCTTTGAGGAGATGGTGACAATGTGGCACCAGAACTTCTGGGCCAGGCCTTCCACCTGTTGGCTTTGCCAGTCCTTGGTCACCCCTGTTCCTTGTGCTGGAGAAAGGCACTGCTGGCAGCTTCTCTCTAAAGCTGGCCCTGCTGTCCTGGGAATTGCTGTCAAATACTTCACACACAGGCTTAAAGGTCCTGCCAGGAAAGAGTTGATTGTGCGCTATAGCTGTAAGCCACACACAAAGAAATGCTACCTATCCAAGTGATGAAATTGGCTGATATTCTGTATCAGTTTTGGTCAGGATTTTGAATACAGGAGAGTCCAGTACCCAATAGAGTGTGTGACTTCCAATAAGTATGGCTTTACTGTTTTGAAGTTATTTAATTGATTTCTTCTAAAGTTTTAGTTCTGTTTGGAGTCCCAAGTTAAATAAAATGAATGTGAATTCCTACAAACTTGGTTTTTGATGTGCTACCATTTATTTGCTTTTAATTTATTGAAGAAAGTAAAATTCTAATTTTTCTTCTCTTCTGACTTTTTAGGTCACTGTGCAGTACAGTAAATGTTTACAGCCTCACCTGCAGTAACTGCATAGAAAACTGCACCTATGTTCTCTTTAGTAATAAGATCACTTTTCTGATGGACCTGTTGATATACCAGTTTACGGTAGGTAAAATAACTTTTTTAGTTTGGAAATCTTTGTATGCTTCACAAACGTGTTAAGGTATTAGAGTATAAGAACACCAGGAGGTAAATAAGACTAAAGGCTTGAAAGAGTAAGATTATTTTGTTTGTTTTATTTGGTGGCTGTAGCTAGTATACTCTGTAGAAATTGATGTATTTGCTTCTACTAATAACTTCTGCAAAAGCATGTGAACCAGGAACCCTATGAGTGGATATTGTTCTATATTTTTCTGAGGTTGTTTTCTTTAATTCACCCTATAGGAATATTTCAAGTATAGACTATAGTGAGTTGTCTCTATGTGTTTGATTCTTACTTTTTTCTGTGTCAGGAATCTAAGTCAGGTCAATACATTGCCCGAGTCTGATTTGCTGAAGTGTTTAAATAGGACTCTTTAGCAATGAAAGTTTTAATTTTCCAATGTTTCATTTAATTTGAAATGTCATTAAATATTTTATTTGAAAATTCATTTTTAATTCATAGTGACCTGCTCATCATAAGATATTTAGTCCTGTTTTTTTACTTATAAATTGTGTGTATGTATTTTCACGAGCCAAGCAGTTTGTTAATTGAAAAGCTGTGTACATACTTTTAATAATTTAAGCGACGCTGTTAGAATCAACAAGCCATAGGACTGTTGATGAACACTTTAAAAAGATAGTCCGAGTTCTTTGACACAAAGAAAACCTAAATGCAGCCTGTGTGCTCTCCCGTGGCAGCTGCCAGCTGATTGTTCCTGCAGAGCTCTCCAAGAGGATTGCAGGTATTAGGTTTCACACTCAGTGAAAGGTGCGCTGGGCAGTGCTGGCTCTGCAGGGCAGGCTCGGGGGAATTACCCGTGGGGAAATCCTCCAGCACCTCACCGGTGACAAGGCTCACTCTGCTGCCAAAGCCCTGCCCTGCTCATAGGGCAGTGCTGCAGAACGACCTGTAATTTCCTGAAGGAACACAGAGGGGATTTCTTAGGCAGAGCTGGCCACCTAAAGCTCAGAGATACTACAGAAGGAAAATTTACTGTACTTAGAGCTCTTTTCAGTCTGTTGCCAAGTACTACTCTTGAATTGCAGCAAAACTGTAATTAAAGCTTAATGTTTCCCATGATCCACAGTGGACTTTTCTTTCCTGTACAGAAAGTCTCTTATGTTCTCTTCATGCAGAATTGGCCCTTAAACTGGGATATCTTCATAATTCCATGAAGTGCATATTTGAGTACAAAACCCAAAAACAGTGCTGCTTTTCTAACCCTGTTTTTTCTCTCTTGAAAATATAATAAATCAGATCAAGTTTGAATTTTTCTTTTTTTTTTGTAAAAAAAAAAAGAAAGGAGTTATAAGCTGCGAGCAGCTCTGAATACCAAAATACTAAAATATATCCCCAGAGACTTTTAACTGCCTCTACTATTCCTGGTTGGATGAGCTATGTGATGCTGCCTTTGCCCATATCATGTGTATTTCCACTTACTGTTGGAAAATAATCCCCAAAGTAATACCAGGAATAATAAATGAGAATGTATATTTGCAAGGTTTTAACAAATTATTAAACAAGTACACCAATATTTGCTGAACACAGAAACAGTACTGTTTTAGAAGCATTTCAATATAATCTTAAATACATCCAGTATGAACCTTATTTCCAACCAGTTTCATGTGAATTTAGTTTTGCGTTGGGTTTCCGTGTGTGTGTGTGTGTGTGTAACATCCTGCCTGTCCAGGTTGATAGTTTGAGGTGTCCTGTTAGGCCTTTCTTTACCTCATGCCTGAAGGGGCTGGTAGGAAACATTCTGTAGTCTGACTTACCATGTTACCTTCCTCAGCCTCCTTAGCTCAGGTAATGCCTAAATCAATGTCTGTTGAGAACAGCAGGGCTGTTTCCTGATGTCCATGATTAATGGACCAATCCTTCCCACCAGTATTCATAAAGGTGGGACTGGAGTTGGACCTTTGTTTATTTACAGCTGTCTCTGTTCTTCTTTGTCTACTGTAGCCAGAAGATAGTTGCAGAATAATTGCAGCTTTTCTAGTTGTCAGTTTTGGAAGGTTTTGTGCCAACAAAACCAAGTAATTAATGGAGCTGTAAGCATGTAAAGATCGTTTCATCTTTTCGGGGTTTTATTTCCAATCAAGTGACAGCTGTCACATACTTTCCCCAGAGATATCTGAGAAGCCATACATCTTAACCATACCTGTCTGTGTGATATCATGACAGATCACTGTGATTATTTTTTAGGGCAATGCATAGTATCTGAAAATTCTAAGTAAGACATAATTAGTGAATGTGCAATGAACATTAGGTGAGGTAGCCATCAAACAAATGTAGCGATCAAAACCCAATTTTTGGTTACTTTTTTCTTCTCCAAAATACAGTGCTTAAATTTGGACCATACTTTGGGTAAGTGGCCTATGGAATTTTACTGGGTTTAAGTTAATCTGGCTATTCAGTCACAAGAAAGTAATTTTTCTCCTCCACTTCTTGCTTGGAGTATGCTGCCATTTAATTTGGGTTCTTCAGAATGATGGTATACATCCTATTGCAGTTTCTACACCTTTTGTGGTCAGGTTTTTTTAATCTTCTGTGCTTCGTCAAACACAGCAGCTGCATGTTAGCAGTGATGATGACAAGAACTGTGAAATCCAAGGCAAATCTGTGCTGCTGAGCTCTTCTAGTCCGTTTTGAAATTACATCTGTCTCCACAGCGTTCAGCTGTGTGGCAGTGACAGTTCCCTCATTCCCTAACAACATGCCCATGTGGAGAGTAGTAAATCCTGAAAACAGGGCTGGAGTAGAAGTGTTTAGGGGTAGGGAATTTAAAATTGAAACCTTCACCTGCACCTTCTCAAGCCCTGCACTTCCTGAGCCATTTCCGTTTCTTTGGTTCACTAGTTAATACATGGAAGGTCTGACATCCTACTGAGACTTCTGGAGTGTATTTTTCAGAGTGTCTTTGAGGCAAGCCCAATGACTGCACATGCAAAAAGCATAAAATCGGTATTGGTAATGGGAGAATGATATGAAATAATTGACCAATTGAGGAGAAATTTTGTGCTTCTAAAGGTCTGAAGTCTTTCCGTTTAGGTTTACCAACTCTACATTTAAAATTCTTCATGGCTGTGGAAGACTGTGCCTTTTATGAAATAAAAACATGAATGAGTTGTCAGTTCTGGACCTCTACATTGCTAAGTGGAAATTGGTGGGTTTTGTTATCACAAAATCTGTGAGTGCTCTGATCTGCAGAGGTATTTTGGTGACATGAGTCAGAACAGAGGAGCATTTTAAGCTATATTAAATGTGTGCCTAAGTGCTTTACTGGATTGGGGCCATATTGTGCAGCATCTTACAGGATTAAACCCAAGATGCTGGGCAGAGCTGAAGAGCTTATGGCAGCTCTGCACAAGCATGGGAACCCCTGCACAGGGGGGAATTCTCTAAGGAGTCACTTGTATGGAGACTGTACCAGAGCTGAGAGTCAGGTCACCAGAGTGTTCAGTAATTAAGAAACTGACTTAAAGAAAGTAGGAGTCTTGATTACACCCAGCAAAGTCAGCCATCAGAAAAGCTAAAATAGCACTGAGATGTTGGAAGTGTCGGATATTTGGACAGTAGTTACATATTTCCTGATTTTCCATTGTGATTTAAAAATGTCTTATACCAATTACTCAACAAATCAGTTTAAGTGTGTAATCACACCTGTAGATTTGCATCATATAAACTGTTAAATCTCAGGAATTTGGAATGTTGTTACATTTACTCATCCAAAGCCCGTGTTCAACACAGTTTCTCTGAATATCATTAACTCCTTGTGTAATCAACACAAGCTTGAAAGCTTTCATAATTACACTGTTAAATTTTGAGATTTCCTACCCCCTTACTTGGTATAATAATCAACAAGCAAGCACCCCAATTAATTTTACTTCTGCAAGCACACCAATTAATTTTGAACATAAATCTCAACACACTTTCACACTATGCCATTAATCACTTCTTCAGTAAAAGAGCTGATCTGTTGTCACTCATTTGAGTTAGTATAAAAGGAAAATTGTCAAGGAATTAAGTTCAAATTTACCCATTTTCTGTCAAGCAGTATTTCCTTCTCTCTCTTGTTTAACATAATGCTGTGTAAAATAAACACATTTGTTCTCACTTTATATTAATTAATACAAACATGTTTTCCAAAAAAATTGGACATGAAAAATAAGCTCTGCAATAAATGACTCTAGTAAGTGCCAGATCTATTTATTTTACAAATTAGGAAAAGCCGTTTTATTTTAAAGCGTGAACTTTTATAGTTAAGGACTATATACTTAGAACACGGTTTTCTCCTATGTACATTGAACTGCAAGACAAAAGCAGGCATTATCTGCTCATAGTACTGTTCATTACAGCAAACTAAAAGCTCTGCTGCAAGATATTACTAAACCTTTTAAGAAATAGCACATATAATGTTTTATCTAAAGTGAAAAAAAAGTAGTAAGTAGCATTTGTTAGCCATTTTTAAAACGTAATGCTCCGAGCACAAAGTCACCACATTTAAGTTGATTTACACATTGCAAAGTTCAATCCATCTGTTTCAGTGAGCAACTGGTATCATTAGGCATGAATTATTTTAGTCAACAAATGTTACTGGAGCAACATAGTATTGTTTTTCCTATTGGACTTGAATAAGCAGCTAAAGACTTCTCACTTGCTCTCTTGGCTCAGCACCAGAAGCAGACCATTAGAGTGAGTTTTAAGTACCCACATAAGGCTCAGAGCTAATGAATAATAAAGAAATGTGCATGTTGTTCTTTGTCACCAAGTGTTACCAAATCCCTCCTGATACCTATGTGAGGAGGAATGCTTTTCTCTGGCCTCGCTTGCATGTTCTGAGTGTAAGTGACTTGAACCTGGAAGGAAAATGACATTTCAGCCAGCATTGATCCCTAATGCCTGTGTCAGCCCTCGGGCCATGCTAGAGCAGAGGCTTCAAAGAAGGATGTGGGGTTTGGCCCAGCAGCATCAGGGATATTCCAGGAGCTCTGAGCCCTGACTGCTGCCAGTGTCTGCCTTGAACTCTGCAGGACTTCACACACACTCCACTTACTGTTTGATTGTAATGGGACAGGATTTCAGCTGGATAAATTACCTTGGACTGCAGAAATGGAAAAATTTAAATTAATTTTTTTTAAATTATACTCTCCATGAGGATTTCCTTTCAGATCTGTATCCTGCATATGGATTTGTCTTCAGATTTACATGTTGTACAGCTCAACTTCACCATTTTAGGGGTAGGCTCTAATTAAATGATTTAGAAAATGAGATTCCTCTGAGGTCTGCTCAGAGAGAATTGGGTGTTTTGCTTCTGACATGATTAACAAGTGGGTGACCTCTGATGGACAAGTGCAGTGGTCACTCGTGATATTTTATGCATAAGAACACAGTCATACTAATTACATGCTCTGCTGCTATCAGGCTTCCTTGGTTCTCCGACACTGCATTCTTTTGACTTGATTTATGCTGGTCCAGCTTGGATTATGTGCTTTACCTTATCTTGTACCTAAAATGGTTTAATGTCCATCAGCACTGCTTGAATCTTACATTATTAGTAATTTTGGGTTAGGCCTATGCAAATTTGTAAATGTTTCTCTACAAACTTTGGTTAGTTTTACTGAATTCTGGTTGTTTGTGTTTTTTTCTCTTTACTTAGGTTAGTGTTCCTGATGACCATAATGCTACTGCAGGCAGAAGTGTAAATAAGCAGGTATTTGAAGGTTTAACAACAGGACTTCTGAGGGTAACTGCTGTGATTTTCAGATGTCTCATCTCCAGCTTCCCAGATGGAAACAACCACTCTACTGCATTGAAGATATTACAGGAAGTGAAGAGTAAATCCTCACAAATGGAAGCCTTCAGCAGCAGAGTCCAAGACCTAATCAGGTTTAAAAAAAGATAATGAAGCTTTCCTAAGTATTATTTATGAGAGAGAAAGCAAATTGCACTGATTTAAGATAGGAACAAATTGCTTTAACCTTAATGCAGTGAGAGTAGTTTATGTGGGTAGTCACAAAGAGTATTGAAATACTATATTCTCAATCAAAAATGTTCTCCAAAAAACTGCAGACAAAGAAATACAGAAAACCAATATTCTTTTATTTCTGGACTTGTTTTTGTGTCCTTTCCATTAATTTTCTCTCTTGATTACCTAGGAGCCAGCTTCCATGTATTTTTCTCTCAATTCTCTGTGCCAACCATGTGTGCCCGTTGCCTGTGGTCTCTCATATCATACATGCATTCATATAATAAAATATATCATAAAATATACATAAAATATACATTTCCTATTATAAAAATCACCCAGTCATCCCTAGATTCTGATCTTATCATGTAGCTGCATTTTAATAGTCTAACCTAAGTATAATAGTACATACATAATTAATACATATTTTAAATATATAAAGCTAATATATATCTAGCAGTATATTAGACTTGCTAAAAGTATGTAGTTTCACTGGTAAGCTATATAGTTATCAATAAATTATCAGATAGTTACCAGTGTGACTTCAACCCTCTGAAGAAATGAAATTCTTCTTTATATACTACTGAAAACATGCCACAATGAGCCTTCAGACATTTCAAAGTCTGGTATGATGCTGATGGAGACAAAGAGGACATCTGGAGGAGGAAAGCATAAGAAGTAGTTGTCATAGATACCAGTGACCTCTAAAACTTTTGTGTTCTCATGTAACTCTCCTTCTCCCCAAACAGGTTTTGATAGAGTGTGAAATTTCAGGATGTTGTATTCTGCCCGTTTATGAATGGGAGGGTGGGAGGTCTGTGCTGAACAGACATCTGACACTGGGCCCAGCACAAGCAGACCCTCAAGATAAGGAGAGACATGAGAATCTGAGCAGGTCCCTCACCTGAGGCACTTTCAGGGATCTGGTTATAAATGGGGAATGAAGGGCATGATGACAAGATAATGGTGCAATTAGGAAAAAAAAAGAGAGGGCATTTTAAACCAGTCAAAACCAGACAAATTCTGTCATTAATGAGAATCTTTCATCTCCAGGTGATTGTATCGTATGTCATGGGGAGTTGATTAAGTGAGAGTTTTAGGAAGATGGGGGAAGAAAGNTTTTTTTTCTATTTGGAACTGTTAGACCTGATGCATAAACACTAATTATGCATCTGTCTGGATATCGAAAGGTTAGCCAGGTTATTTCAGCTGTGCTCCTGTGGGCAAAAAGATGGAGGCAATAGATTAGAGAGCTTTGACATTCCACTTGTCTGTGTGCTCAATTCCTTAAGGAAAGGAGTGCTCCATGCATCTTCCGTTGTCTCCGGATGCCAGTGAAGAATAGTCCTAGCAGACTGAAAGCTCTCATCCATTTCCTCTCTGCCACAAGGGAAGTTGCTTTGTGGCCAGGTGTGGGTGGGAAGGAGAGGGATCGTGGACACGGTTTGCGGGTGTCATGCTGTAGAGATGCTATGCTGCTAGGGAAGAGAATGTTGATGAGAAAGGTTGTACCTTTTTGTGAGCCACCATCTGTCAGTATTAGCTCTATTTTATTTAGTTCTTCCTCTCCCCTCCTATTTCTCATAGCTGTTTCCAGCACTCAGCATTTCTCTGTGACTGTGATGTATCTAAAATTCAGCTATGTTCCTGGAATTGTTCCACTAATGCAGGAGAACTTGCTTATCACCTGTGTGATCAAGTGGATTGCTTAGATCAAAATCTGCAAGAAACTTAATGCCAGTAACCTTTCATGTTGCTAAATAGAACAGACAAATTTATCTGCACAATGAGTGTGCAATTAATAATCTTTGTGCATCTGTAGGTGTTTTTAATTGCTGTACTTCAGCAGCTTTAAAAATCTTCCATGCTGCAGTTTGACTTGTTGCTTTATATCCATTGTATTTTTATTCTTAATTCCTTCACTTCTTTCAAAAAGCTTTGTGTCATTAGGGTGGACACTGGCAGAGGGTCTCGCTTCTAACCCTGAAGAGAAATCTTTGAGCAGCAACAGTGTCTGAAAAGGATGATGTTTTCTCTAATGTCAAACCCCCCCTGTCAAAATCAGACTGTAGGACATGTTGTGAGGGAATAGTTCTTTTTAATAAACAGTTGTACTTTTGTGAGCTTTTGTGAGAAGCGTTATCAATAGAGTTTATTTACTAGAATCAATATTATTGAATAATGTTCCCTGTCGAGTCAAGTTAGGGTGGTCTAGTCATGGTGTAAACTTAAAGCTAATGGTGCTCCCTTCTCAAGGAGCCTCTCCTCTAAGAGCCATCTCTGCCAAGTGGACTTGAGGAGCAGCTGGTGGGACAGTCAGGGTAGGAAGGGTGGATTATTTGTTGGTGTCTGAAGGCAATTGCTTCCCCATGTCTTTTAAATGAGGTGGAGGCACAGGATAAAACAGTGGTTCTGATTTTGATAAGAGGTTTCTCCCACTTCATAAGAGTGGAGGAAAATACAAAGAAAATTAGAGGGGAAAGAAAGGGAGGTGATTACAGTGGGTCCTTTGTGTCCACAAAGGAAGTTGATCTCACCTAAATCAGCAGAATATGGTGGTTGAGATAGGCTGAAGTCTGACAAGCTGGATGTTTGGGTAGGAAAGCAGAGTAGGTGAAGTGAGGTGGTATCAGCAAAGTGACATGTTACAAATACATCTGTGCACAGTTTAAGTGGAGTTGACAATGGTCAAGGTATGAGAGAACCTGCTGTGGACAGAGAGATCTCGGTAGAAGGGTGGAGAACAGATTTTTTGGCATAAATTTTCCAAGCTATTAGAATTCAAAGAAGGAACTTCAGCAGTTGCGATCTGAGGATCAACAATGATGACATGGTCAACCCTAATAAAAATGAAAGGAATTTTCAGTTTAAAAAAAAGGTCACCACATGGTTTTCCCTATATTGATTTTGAGTCCTGAAGAGGTTTTTTGATCCTGATCCTTCTGTACTGATGGTAGAAGGTTGTTAATATTCTATTAGTCCCTGAGATGTTGCATGTGTATTTATAAGAAGGGAACAAAGCCCAACAATTGGGCAGTGGTTACTATGATGTATGTGTTGCTATAAAACATTATCTGGATAACATCATTGTCTTCTTGAATTAGTGTGTTCTACAGAGTTTACCTCTTCATACTAAAAAGAAATTGTGCTGTTGCAGAGCTATCAAAATCATCATAAATCATCTAACTATAGCAAAATTCCATTATCCTTCTAGCAGTATGCTAAAATAAACATTTACACTCATCTTTCTTGTACAGTATAATACAAATTATCCTTCAACTGACAGATAACAAAAACTACTGATAGTCACAGAGAGCCAGATCTGAAGGTATTGGAAATGGAGTTGTTTTATTGAACCCTTTCAGAAAGAGTATTTAAGTAATTACAACCTGCTTTTTGAGTGGTTTGATAGCAGATAAGCAAAAATGACTTGTTTTGCAAAGCTACCAAAACTGTCGTGGAACTATTTTTTGTAATGCACTTTTTCCTCTGTTTGTAGTTACGTGGTGAACATGGGATTGGTGGACAAGCTCTGTTGCTGTTTCCTGTCCATTCAAGGTCCTGTCGATGAGAACCCCAAAATAGCAAGTTTTCTACAGAATGCCACAGCAGTGCTGCATGGGATGTGCCAGCTGTGTTTCGCTGTCAGTGGAAGGTGGGTGCACTGGCTCTGTCAGCTCAAAACACGGTCAGGCAGTGGCCTCCTGCTGAGGCTGTCAGCCAGAACTGGCCCACTGTGGGACACACAGGGATAGAAACAGTGCTGGAGATGTCCTCAGTTCACCCTCTCACCAGCCAGCTGTAGTGAATTACCTGCACCGAGCTTGGTTCTTGTAAGTCATTTGTCAGAATTGCAAGCATTACCTCCCTGACTCATCTTTTCACACAGGTTTTTATCACTGATAGTGTCCAATCAAAAGGATTTCAAGAGGTATTTTATTATCAGCTAAACTCAGCTCTTAATTGGTTGGTGTATATGATTTGTTTCTAAAGCAGCCTAATTCAGTTCTTGTTCTTTAAGATACCACTGTCAGTAAGGGAATTCTATTTTTCATAAAAAAGGCTATTAGTAGAGTTGTTAGAGAATTTTCTAATGCAAAATACTTATTGTTGTAACCTAACCAAGACTGTGGGAAGTGTTCATGAGGTATGTGCCTGCCAGCAAATCTGGACCTCTGTGATCTGCAGTGTAGGACAGCCTGACACTTATGTGAGAGTCAAAATTTCAGCGCTTTGGGCTGCCTTTACTAGAACCTACCACACCTTACTGTTACACATTTCAGGAAAAATGAAGGCTGTCAGAACTTTACAATGTATTCCTGAAGGGTAAAATGATGCTGGGGTTGAAAATCTAGAGTTAATAAAACATAGGATAAGAAACAAAGCTGTAGGTAAGAGCTGTTACTGGTAGCCAGGACACAGAGACATGGAAAAAGAACTGCAAGAAATATGAGCCCAAAGCAACCGTCCCAACTTACTGAAATTTCCCTTTCTGAAAGCTGCCAGCTTGGCAGCAAGCTTGAGTCAAATACTCACTAAATAAAATAATTTAAAAATTACCCTTTTATTAGTGGAATAATAGTTCTAGCTCAGAGCAAGTAATATAATATTTGCAATTTCTGTAGCAGGAACACACTTCACCAAAATATTCAAGATCTTTGCACCCAAAATAGTACCGCACTACACAAGTACATGCATCAAGAACAGATGCATGTTCTTTGTAGCACCTGAATGGTTTTGGGTTTTTTTCTTCACAGAAGAAAAAGAAAAAATAATTTTGGGTCTTTTTCTTCACAGTTACGCCAAGAAGTATCTGATCCTAGCACCTCCATAGACAGCAATGCTGTGGATTTTATCTAAAGGTGCTGGTTGTTCATGATTTCCAGATTAGATTGTTCATTTGAGCATGAAAAGAAATGAGAGGAATGAACTTGGAAATTTCAAAACTGTGGTCTTTCACTTTCAGATCAAAAGCTTTGATGTCAGTGATTAGAAGGGCAGTTTAAATCACATATCTTTCATCACCTGAGCCCACTGTCATTTAAGGAGTGAATGCAGAGTGTAATTCTGTCATGTTACAGAATTCCTCAGTGTTGGAGGTGATTTAAATGGAAAAAGGAACTGCCAAACAGATTAAGGTGGCAGAAACAGAGTTCAAATTTATTGAATTCTTAAATATGTCCCACTACAATAACGCATGATGTGTGATACCTCATCTGGAGCACAAAAGACAGCCCCTCTGTGAGAAATACAGATGCCTCTTTCATTCCTGGTGAATGGTGGTGGAGGCAATGCAGCCTTTCCAGTCAGCTTTTCTCATTCTCCAGCTTAGCTGATCCAGGCTTAAGCACCAAACCAGCCTGTCTGTTACACCCCTCTATCTGTCCCAGTCACCAGCCACTCTGATCAGCCAAAGTCTGAGGTTGTTACTGAGATTTGAGAAGCCCAGGAAGTATTTCAAATGCTCTGACACTGTAGCGTGAAAAGAAGTTTTGCCAAATTAATGGCAGGCTTTCGCCATTGTTTCAAGAGCAATTTTGAAATGTCATTTTCATATATCCTCCTTTATAAGATGGTTCCAGGTTGGAAACATTTTTATGTTGTTTGGTGCTAGCCAGGGGATGGGGTTATAAAATTAATCTGGTTTTTTTTAGTAGACCCTTTTCAGGCTGTTATCTGTCATATGGAAAGTTGTCATTCCATATTAAATTCAGGGGAGTACTTTCCTAGAGTGCTGCCTGGTCTGTATACAGATCTCAGCATGCAGTATTGAGTGGCATAGTGGGAAGCTGACACAGGACAGTAAATACTGGATGGGGTACCAGGGCCATCTCAGGGCTCAAACCAGCCCAGCACAACAGGGAAATCCTGTATGAGCTGTGGGATCCTTCTCCTATGCCTTCAGATCCCACCAGGTTGTTGCTAACTGTACTGCAACTGTTACCTGCCTGTCTCCAGAGGGCCAGAAGTTCTTGTGTAAAATTCGGGTTTTAAACAATTAAAACATCCTGTCCTGTGGGTACAAAGTGTGTTGGGCCATTTCAGGAGCGCTGAGGTAGGAAGAGCTGTTGATCTAAATTTTCCTGCCTTCCTCAAAAGCACATATCATAAAACTCCAAATTCAGCAGAATATTTCTAAAGCAAGCTCTGAATTGATACCCAGTGTGTATTTGGACAGTCACTTCATGGAAATAATTCTGTAGGCAGTGAAGAGATCTCAGTCCGGTCCCTCTCTGCATGTACCTCTATGTCAGGCAAGGTATCACAACAATAATGATTATTAGAGAACAGCCTCCAATTATTATATACATATGTATATCATTATTATGTTTTAAATTAGGTTTATGATTGATATAATGTAGATGGTAAAATTTTAAGACATTAATGAAGAGACTTCTTTTATGTGGTAGACTTGTAGAAAAAAAAAAGTCCAAAATCATGGAGTTAGCTACAGTAAAGAAAAGTCTTACTAATGTAGAAACATAAATCGGAGGATTTTCAATTTAAAAAATCATAAAATGTTATTGAAATAAGGGAATCTATTTTGGACATATGTTATAAACATACCTTGTTATAAGAGAGGGATTTTCTTTCCATTAATGATTAAGGTCTTTAAAAAAGATTTAACTTTGATGTTGATCTTACTTTTCAAATTATAACTTTTGATACTGGCTTGACTGATTATTTTAATTTAAATTTTGCTCAGAATGGAATAGCGCATTTTCCGAACACTGTGAAATACATATAAAAGATTAATTGTTGAAAACCCTAATAATTTGTTACTCTGTTTCAAGCTTGTTTTGATACTTTTTGTCCTCTTCTCTTACCCAGTGAGAATCATGGAGGGTGAATTGAGACCTCCAGCTGAAAGTCCCATTTTTCTGATGCTGTATTGCATCTATAGCTAACAGTGGAGATGAGAGCTCCTTCCTCCCTGATGAGTTAAAAAAAAGGTGTATGAGAGCTTATTGTTTGTAGGGAGAAATCAGAAAATGCAGCATGTCTGAATATTGAGCTCTCTCTGCTCAATATTGAGCAGATGAACCTGACATTTGATACCTAGGCTTGAAATTTGTGGCCCTGATAATGCTTAACTGGTTTTTGCTCACCATTAGGAGTAACAGTAGCCAGAATTGAAAACAGAGACATTTTTATTAACCTGAAATAAAGCAAAATATTAAATATACTTTATATGGAATAACAATGGGTTGTGTGGCCATATAGATCTCTTGAAATCTGTGTCGAATTGCAGATGTCCAGTAGCAATGTTCAAGATGACAGCCCTGTTTTCCAGAGTGTATAATTTTAAATATGAGAGATACAAGGCCTATTTTGGCCCCTCAGGTCCTAATTACACATCTGGAATGTGCTTGGCTTGTACCCACAGGACAGAAAACAATGAGCAGGCTTGGAATGCAAGGAACATTAGTAAAGGCATGGCCATGCTGCCTCAACCTTCCCTAGAAGCAGGAGGGAACACAAAGTGAGAATCTCCATGGCAGGTCCTTTATCACATAGCAAAGGTTTTGCTTATGTTGCTGTTTTCTTCTGTACTGCCCAGCTTTCATCCAGCCTAGATCCCCTTTTCCCCTGTTTCTCTGGACCTAGAGTTGCTGTCCTAGAGGTTTCATTGTTGCTCTATGGAGGGCTAGAGTTAATGCCTTGTTTCACTTTTGCCCATGAGTATGAGTGGCTAAATTCACACTAACACAGAGTTGATGCAAAGAACAGGAGGAGACCAGGAGCAGTAGTGCAGGGTAGGAGTCAATCACTGAGGCAGAATGTTCTCCCCAGGAGCGGTACAATGGAGAGCAGTAACACAGGTACAAGGAGGATATTGCATTGTGCATAAGGTGAATATTGCAAATAATAGTCCCTCAAATTATGTAGGTCCTTGGGAACACCAGCTATTTAAAAATGTTGCTGTTTTCTCAATTTAAGAAATGCCTTCAAGCTTTCTCATTACCGCAGGAAAATACAGTGTCAGAGAAATGCAGTAATTAAATTGTTGCTGTTATAGGTTATCTCAAGCCAGTAGTGAAATATATAAATGTGTGTCAGCAGCTAATGAAGGTGTGGGTTACAAGCTGCAGTGGCAGAAAGCTGCAGATACAGGGTCTGATACAGGGAAACAGTGCCTGTCATGTCACAGGTCCACATGTTAATGGGCTGGGCTGGGCTCAGTTTTATTGCAGTAACTAAGACAATTTCTGATTTGGCTGCTGGGTGGTGAATCAGATGCAAGTCTGTCTGAACCTTGGTTTTGCTTCTCACCACTTCCAAGGGCCAGCAGCTCCAGCAAGTGCTGTTAAACTAACTTCAACTTGTATCTGAAATTACTGGAAGGTTTCACTTCATCAGTTCTGTGCAGCACTGCAATCCCTGCTTGACAGTGGGAATTGTAGCAAGGCCTGACAGGTGTTAAATACTTCTTCGTTTTTCTTTTATTATTATTTTGCCTCTTTATTTTGACATTTCTTTCTAAATAAAATAATTTAGAAGCAAAAAGTACTGATGATAGTTTTTAAATCCTAATAATGAAAAACCCCAACAGATTATATTACCTCTTGGAAACTTATGTTTCCATTTCACTCCAAGTTTTTAATATGGAGTATATATTTCAAATATACAAACATTATAATGTATACCCTCAGAGAGGCTTGTCTGCTTGTTAGCTCAGCCAGTTTTTAAAACAATATATTTTCAGATATAAACAATTTGCTCATATTGAAGCTTGGAGAAATCTTAGTTTTATACTTGTTCTGCAGAGTATGCTGTTTCTTATCAAGCTGTATTTAATTCCTGTTTTTAATAAATAGTGGCGTATTTTAAGCAACAAAGTACCACTGTTTAGTATCTTTCTTTCTTTCTTTCTTGTGATGGGTATATCCACATTTTTTAATTCTTAAACCCTTCTTGTAAGTCATAGACCACATAACAGTTCCTGAAACCTCTTGATGGCCAAGCTGAAAAACACCGTGGCAGCCCATAATGAAAATTCTGTGCATTTCATTAAACCTTTTTTTTTTTTTTAAGATCCTGCAGGTTGTTTGACCTTATTATAAATATTTGTCTGTTTTTCTGTGTTTATATTTAACACATAATTATTGTCACTGGTAAAATTTGAAAGCCTGTTTGTTTTCCCAGCTATATTGGCCAATGTCAAAAATACAGTTGGTGTTGCTTCCCTTCAGGGATTAATTGAAGAGGTTTTGTCCATAGTGACTATTTTACTTTTGCAGCTGTTACAGACTCAAAGTTTCTTTAAATAGGAGAATTATGAGGAATTGCATCTATAGGAATCTGATCTCTTAACTTCAGTTATGTAAAGTCTGATTTTCTGATGTGACATTGTCATCTAATGTTATTAAGGTTTTTAGGGGTTTCTGCTTCAGTCTGTCCCAGCAGCGCTGAATTTTCATTTGGCTTATGTTTTGGGATGAACTAAAAATCTGCTAAATGTATGGAACCCAGTGTTGTGCAGACTTGACAAAAATCACTCAGAGCAGTAGAGACAGAGGTTCATGTGTTGTTTGCCATCATTTCATATAGTTTCTTTTCTATTTTAAAGCCTGCAACAAGTACAAAAAACTTTTTACCTTTTTATTGTAAACGTAACTTTTATTTAGGCTTAAAGTAATGTAACCAACAGTTCAACTCAACAGGAGCCAGTGGTCTGTTCACATACACATTAACTGTAGTACAGGCAACATCCAAGATAATTTTTTGTGGCAGTTCCTTCAGTCCATCAAATCTAGAAGACATTTTTAATTTCTCTTTAACAGTTTTGTTCTGTAGTACAACTTCAAAATTTTTCATATTTTCTTTGAAAAAAAGCTAAAACTTGCATTTTACAGTTATTTTACAATTGACTTTTTATGTATATTTTTATTCATTCTCTGCTCCAGACCAGCACAAAATGGTAAAAAGATTTCATCCAGCAATATAAGCTTTCTCATATGGAATTGTTTAAAAATAATGATGGAGTAGGAGTTGAAAGTAAGCTAACTTTAACATTTGGTGAAGTTGGTCAATCTTCTGATTGCACAGAGTCAGAAAAAAATTCTGTGAGGTATCATATGCAGTAATTAATTTGGGGTTATCATTTGACTGTGAGTGTACTTTTCTGTTCTGTACAGCTGAAAAAGCTAAGAGTGAAATTAGGAAATACTGGTTGGCAGGAGGAGCTGTGCTCTCATGTGATCCTGTAACAATAAACATTCTAGTTAGTCAAGTGTAACTAAGTGATGGTTAGCACATTCTGGCTACTGCATCCTACAAAATAAATCCTTGGACATCAGAAGGCATTTTGAGTGAGGAATACCAGGGAGCCCAGACACACAAAGCAGAGCTGTGCACAGGGTGGTCCCAAAGCTGCCAGCTCTCCCTCCTGCAGCCATCCAGGTTCGTGCCTCCCTCCCAGCCAGGTTGATGTGCCAGAAGGACCTGGAACTCTGCAGCAGGGATCTGCCAAAGGCACAGCTGCCACAGCCAGGTGATGGGTCAGGAAATGTCTCTGCTGACTCCATTCATACACACTCACTTAAAGAAGGTTTGGGGCATGGATTCCAGGCATGGGGAGAGCAAAGACCTGCCATAAATTGTTGTGCAGTGTAGTCCCACCCAAACACACTTAGGACTTTAGTAATTTTTCCACTTTTTATTCTTTGTGGAGTAAATCTTAGGGTCTTAAGGAAAAGAGGTAAGGAAATGTTATCTTCCTTGGGGTGAGGAAAACAGACACAGCTATCCTGTTTTTGTTCTTACTGTGTTTTACTAAAGATCTGGTTTTTCTGTCAGAGATTTATGCAGTCTGGAGTGTTTTTTGTGCAACACAGGTATCCCTGAAGTAGGCCTGGGACGTGGATCCTGAAGGTAGCAGCAGAGGGTACAGTACTGAAAAGCTTTTTCAGTAGCATTGAATATTCACAGACTGTAAATGGAAATAACTCAGAAATGGTACCCACAAGTGCTAATTTCAAATGAGATTACTCCTTACATCGTCTGACCAACTGTTTTGTACAGGTAAAGATGTGAGGGGACAGTGGTGGAAACAGATTGGTGCCAGTAGAGCAAGTTGTGTACAGCCCGAATACTGTCCTGTCACACTCACCTGAGCTCAGAGCTGCTCTGGGATGTAGGGAATGCAGGTTCATGATCCTGCTCTGCCTCTTTCTCTCGCTTTGGTCCAAGGAAGCAATGGAATGCTCTTAACAGAAATTATCATAGACAGACATTGGTTTGGGTAAGGTGGTGCTTTCTTGCCTGCTTTATTTGCTTCACTAGGAAAAGTGAAAATGACAGAACAAGGTGATGGTTGCCAAAACTTTGTCTTTGCTGAGCTCATGGTTTAGTTTCTCCACTGAAGAAGTCTGTCTGGAATTGTAAAAAGCAGAATTAGTTAGCCTACCTAGAATCTGTGTTGGAAATGTCATGGGAGCCAGTGTTTGTAACAGAGGGGTGCAGGTGCTCCTGGTACAGATACAGGGGAGATTATTAAGAGCTGTTCTAGACAAGGGAAAGCTCCTTACTGGTTCTACTCACCAGAAAGATTCTAAGCCATCTCAGTGTCTGCTCTTTGCTGTCTTAAACTGAGGTCTTAAAACTTACAGATTATTGTAGAATATGGTTCTGGTTTTCACTTCCCTTTCCTTTGCTTTTAGTAGTTATAAAAGGGAAAAATACCCTCAATTAAGTTGTCCTTTTATAATGTTTTCTCATATAATCTGTCAAATTTTCATTTAATTATAAAAAGGAATCATATATACACTCAATCTTTATAGTCTTTTTTGATATTGAAACTTTCTTCTTTTTTTTTTCTTTTTTTTTTCTTTTTTGTAAAGATGGAAACCTAGTAGATGAGTAAAAACCAGACCTTGATGTAGCATATTTTCATTGTTGCTGTTTGCTGTGTTTTATTGTTTTAGTGTTTCCTTTGATTACCAATATTGACCAAATGTATTTCCAAAATGAAATTCAGGTAATTTATGTTGTGGGTTTGAATTAGAATTCAGAGAATATAAAACTTGCTGAATTATTTTGGGGCTTCACTTTTTGCTTGCCTACCCTCCTCACATTATTTAGCCTCCAGGGTAGCGATATTCTGTCTTCCTTAGTAGTTGTCCTGCATCATCTTCTGGATTATTAATAATGTGAACAAGCATGAGTAGTAAAAATCATGGAGGATTTCATTAAGTGTTTTTGAAAGTCTGGATGTGAGAATGGAAAGGGCAGTCATGAGTTATTTGCCTGTCTGTGCTGATATCCTAGATGACCAAAAACCTTCCCTGTTATTTTATGTGCATACCCAAAAGACGGCGAAGAAGCCCAGTTCCTGTGTGCATGAGCTGTGGTGGTTTGTGCTTTGCTGCCTTGCTGCAGTCTCCCATAAAAGCATCTGACTGAAGTAAGCAGCAGTGTGTTTTCCTTCTCCTCCACCACTTCATTCTTAAATTCCTGCAGAACCATTTGATTAAGATCATCTGTTCCCAGTAACTTACTTCGCTATTTAGGTAGGCAGTTTCTTCCAGTGCCTGCAGCCCATTGCTGTGGCAGGAGAAGCTCCAGGGAGTTCTCCCACTGCTGCTGACTGCTATTGCAAGCAACAAAGGTAAGAGCAGGCTGCTGACCTGAGACAGGGCTTGGGTGGAGCCCCTGCATGCTCCCACAGTGCCCCCAGACTCCGTGCTAGTAGCAGGAGCACAGGCACAGGATGTGAAGCAAGATCCTGAACATGCAGCTGTGCTGCAATTAAAGAGAGCATGAGACGGTGCCCTAAGTATTTCAGGTATTTTGTGGAAATGCTGTGATTTCCTAGTAGTTCAGGCATCAGCTTTTCCCTGGTTCTCAGTTCACTGTTTCTCTAACATTTGTCTCCTTGTACGCTCCTCCCGGGTGAGCGTTCCCACTGAGCACTGCTCCCTCTCAGCCGCTCGCTGTTTCCTCGGCAGATCCTGGAACATATTTGACACATCACATCAGGACCCCACAGGACTCACAGCAGCTCTTCAGGCCACGGATCTGGTGGGAGTCCTGCACATGCTGTACTGTGTCCTTTTCCATGGCACCATCTCAGATCCAAACACAGCCAGCCCTAAAGACAGCTACGCCACCAACACAGTCCAGGTTGCCATTCAGAGTTTACGTTTCTTCAATAGTTTTGCTGTTCTTGACCTGCTTGCCTTCCAGGTAACAGATGTTTTAAAACCTCTCTTATTGGGAAAATTAATTAATAAATATTGATTTTATCTTTGGACTAAGTTTTGTCTTTAAGATCTTAGAAGGAATTTTTAAATGTTAAAAATTTGTAACTATTGTTTTGTCTACCATATAGCTGTGGCTGATGAATTTAACCAAAAAGTTAAAATTTAGAATGCATTAAATGCTGAATCCAATCCATTATGTCTTTTAACTTCTTTTTTACTTGTTTCTAGCATAGTGCTTTTTATATTTACAAAGCTCTAAAAGTGTAAAAAGAAAAATCCTAGTCAAAAGAAAAAAATAACAAAATAACAGCTTTTCTTATGTGAAAGGATTTGCTTGTATTATAACCACATATTACATTTTCTAGTGCTTTCAGGGGCTACTTGCTTTAAGATTGTGCAGCTGAAACTAGTAATCACTTGATATCATTTTTAGGAAGTAAAATTTTGTTCAACAAAAATTGGAAAATATGTTTTAATCATTTTTATTAAATTAAAAAGAAAAAATGCTGCATTTTGAGTCCTGAGAAGGATTGCTTACCTTTGTCTGTGAACAGAGTTCAAGTGTAAATGAATGATTTTGCCATGCAAATACTGGTGTATTTCTCAAGCAAGTTGGTGAAGTTGTATTATTAATATAAAACACCTGTCAGAAAGCATTGCTTTGAAAACACATTTAGCAGCATCAATCTTACATAATTCAACAGAACAGGTTTCTTTTTCATTTAATGTGTAATTTGTATATTTTGTACCACACTCCATCTGAAATACATTAAACTCAGCGAGAACTTTTCACAAGAATTGAGTGTGGCTCCTTCAGCTGGTGCTTCTTGCCTTGGATTTTCAGTATGTTGGGTACAATCTGTAACAACTGCAGCAGGACTTCAAGCAGTGTTCATCTGCAGCGCCCAGTCCAGTCAGGGTTTCTTTACATGGACAGAAGCAGGATATTGACTGGAGTTTCATTGCACACGCTACTGACTCCCTTTTCTTTCTGTAAATCAAGGTAGTTCCCTCCTACACCTCATCCAGCACCTCTTGGTTTGAGCCTGGCTGTTTATGTGTTGGTGTTACAGGTGTATGCCAGAGTCAGGCCTGAACTGGAACAGGTACAGCTTTCAGGGGAGCTGTAGCAAATCAAGTGGCTAGAAGGCTGCTCCTTGATATCCCAGGAAACTACTGTTAGTTTTTAAAACACCGTCTCCTGCTTACCCCATCTGCATTTGTCCCTCTACCAATGCCATTATATCTCAGCATTTATATAAACAGTCAGCATTAACTTCCAAATCCCATAGTCTGTGTTAGTCTGTTCTACCTAAAATGGTGCAAGTCAGTAACTAGTGCATGAAGGGTGGCCATAACCCCAGCAGTAGGAATTGTTTCCCTCAGTTCATGGACACAGAGCTCTGCTCAGGAGGTATCCACCCAGCTGTTTGCTGGACTGTGGGCATTGTGTTGTTTGTGATGGACAGGCACCCTTGAGTAGCCTCAGCAGCTCTCCCTTCCTGTGTATTAATGTGATTTGTTTCTGTAATGTTGAAAATAACATCCACCTGAGGCAGTTTGCTGGACACTCTGACCCTGTGGGCCCTGGCAGGCTTGCAGGCAGCATAGGGAAAAGCCTCCTTTATGTACTGTGAGATCATCATCTCTGAGGAATAGTTTTATCACAAATTAGTAGGACTATGGAATAGGGGGTTCTGATTAGCAGAAGAGGTCTGGTATTCTCGAGTTTGTATTAGCACAGATGGCTCATGGGTATATATTTCATTTAATTTGACAGTCTAAACAATTGAAAGATGGTAGTGAGAAACAGCACAGGGTCCTGAGCTGATATTAATTCTGGCTAAAAAGGAAGCATAGTTTCCTTGAAAAATTAGTTTAACTTCTATACACAAACTCAGGTGCCCTTTGACCTGTTGTTATCAGGGGAGGTTAAACCCAGAGTGCTGGGTCACAGCATGCAGGACAGCACTAATTAAATAAGGATGGACATGAGAACATGGCATTTACATGACATAAAGCAGTAAATGGTGGCTGTATTGGGCATTAAATTTTGAAAATACACTGACTTACCGGAATGTTTGAAGTTCAAGATCGAAAGCATCCACAGCTGAGCATGGTTTGGTTGTCAAGGATCCTGCTTTTGCTGGGGGCATTTGGAATTCAGTAAGACTAAACTACGCCACAGCCTACAATTTATGTATTTGTATTTACCACAGGCTACAAGGCAGAAAATGAAGAAAACTCTGAAATGAGATTTTCTGAGGCTTGCATTGCTGTTTCATTAGAGTTAGGAGACTGTCATGCTCATTCCTTGTGCTTTAGTTTTCCCCTTTGACCCTGTGTCGCTCTGTCTGCTTGACATGTTTATTAAATAGAGGCTGTAGGCTGCACAGATAAAATCTAATTCTGAATCTCCATGTTACAGCAATTTGCCTACTTTTAAAAAACATCCCAAGAAGCTTTGCAGCTGAGTGTTCTCTCCTTTTGGATGTTTCTAAGTTTTTGTAATGTTTGAAAAGTCATTATTTGTTATTAATCATTGTATTCCATTCAAAGTGTGAGTTATTAATGAGAAATGCATTTTGCTCTGTTGCAGAAATGAAGATGATTTCTTTTGCTTATTTCAAAGAGATATTACTAAATATTCCTGTTTCACATAATGTATGTCAAATTAAATGGTCAACCTAATGCTACACTGAATGTCAAATAAGCAGAATCCAATTTTTCCTATGTCCCTTGAAAATTTAAATTTATTCTTGCTTCTGTGCCTTTTAATGTTATATTCCAGTTGTGAACAGTAAGCAGCTGAAAAAAGAGATCTGATTCTGGCCTTTCACAATAAAGAACATAGTGTGCATTTTGGAAAAAAAAACTCAGAAGGGTGCAGTTGATGTGTACACAAGTTCTAGAATATACTGCTGGAGTGTAATTTCTGTTTCATGGCCTATTTTTCAGTCAATTGTGGGAGCTGAAGGACTGTCCCTGGCCTTCAGGCACATTATCAGCTCTCTGCTGTGGTACTGCTCCCAGCATACCTGTGAAGGATTGCTGCATGAAGTCATCATTTGTGTGGGGTACTTCACTGTAAACAACCCAGATAACCAGGTAAGGCAAATGGAAAAGGGGATCAGAAGTTATCAAGGGCACATTTAGTCATGGATCCCTCCAGGAAACTCATCCTCTCAGCACTTGAAGCACATGTGAACACAAATGGATGTGTTTGCAAAAGAGAAACTGAAGTTGTGTGTTAAGACAAAGACATTAATTTTGTGTGTCAAGTAAACTCCATTTGGAGTTCTTATACTGCCATTGCATTGATTTGAACTGGCCCTGCCAAGGTATACTCAGTGACTGATATTTTTAATTCTAATTCAGCTTCACGTCAGCTTGATCAGATGGTTGTGGTACCCAAGGTAAACCTTTTTACAGCGAACTAAGTTACTGTCCCCATGAAGACTTGTCCTTGGGTCAAGGACAATGACCCAAGGACAATGTAGCTGTCTCCTTGCTTGCCAGTGCTCAGGTTTATGCCATTCTTCTCCATTAAGCTTTTCAGTCATAAACTAAGTGCCCTATTCAAGAAACAGTGGAAATTCCCCTTTAGCTTCTTTGATTGTTGTCCACTTTTGCCACTGGACTAAGCCACTGGACTCTTGATCTCTCTTACTGACTTATAAAGTAACACAAAACTCAAAAAATATTTCAAATATATTGGTCTTACAAATCTTCTGGTTTCCTCAGCTTATATGTAACATCTCAGTGTGTATTGTGCAGGGCAGGGCTTGGAACTGACTCTTTGAATGTGTGAAGCTAACTCTGAATGTGTAGCTACTGCATTACAGTGCCCACATGCTGGGTACGATTCAGTTGAATGCTGCATTTTGTGAAGGTATTCACTGTTCTCTCTCTGTGCTTGTAGCACCTGGTTCCCTGTTTTGCTCAACTTTTGAGGGGTTCAGGGTGAGGAGCTCAGTGCTCTCTGTTCAGCTGATAAGCAGAAGTGTTGAAACTTGTCAGGCAAGTTTTTAGAGAAAAGATACTCAATAACATTCTTACAGTTATTGACTATAATTGGAACACTGTAATATCCTGAAGCTGACAATGCTATCACAAATATTATATAGTGATGTTTCTGTGGGATTGGCCACAATTGGAGGGAGTATGCTGCAGGCTCCCTACCCTGTGTGACCAAATCCCACTCAGGACCTGGAGGTGTCTGTTGGCAACACTTCAGAATGGTAATTTTTAAACCCCATGTGATGCTGCTGCCATTTTGAGTCCCTCTACTGCCTGACAGGTCAAGCTGGCTCCCCAAAATGCCAGCAAACCATGTTGTCTTTTCTCTGCAGTTCAGAAATTTCTGTTCTGTTCTGGCACACAAGTCCAAACAGATGTGATTCATTGCATGGAGGACTTGACACTGCAGGAATAGTGCAGCAGAGGGTTTCCTGCAGCACTGTCAGCCTGCAGTGCTGGCAGTGCTGGTTCCTGGGGGAAGGTCTGGCCGTGGAGAGCAGGCACCAGGTCCTGGCATGGCTGAGGTGCTCCACGGGCCCCAGGACACTGAGGGGGAACCTTTGGCTGGGGCTGTACTTTGCAGCTGGGTCTTGGAGTCTTCAGCTTGTGCTCTTGGGGCTGAAGGCGGCTTCTGCAGCTCTCAAAGTCAGGTTTAGTGTTTCAATCATGCTATGTCAGTTTTTTTTGTACCCTAAAAGCTCTCTTTTAGGGTGGTTTGGTTTGGATGTACTATCTCAGATGTCATGACATGCTTAACTTTTTATGTAATTTCTAATATTCCTCGTTACTAAGATTTTAACTGAGGAAGGTGCATTCGAATTTGGCTTTTTTGTTTAAAAAGGCGTTTTGTAAAATGAAAGCTTTCCTCACTCAGGTACTTGAAAAATACTGGGAGGGTTTTTTAGTGAAAGGAAGTAATTTTTCTTTTACTACCAGGCAAAGCAGTACGACTTGCTTATGGTCATTATTTTAAGGTGCTCTTTGTGTTGTGACTTCCACTAGACAGGCTGCTTGTCATGAAGAGGGAAGTGCTTTCTATTCATTCAGTTATGGTTTAATTTTTTATTATGTTAAGAGCTTCCAATTTTTTTCTTTAATTGTTGATCATCTGGGGAGTCCTACTGAAAATAAAAAATTGGTCTCACAGTGATAGTTTTCAAATAGTAGGCCTGAAGTCCTGGCAAGTTCGGTGTCATAAAAATAGATACACTACACTTGAGCTATGGAAACAAATTTCTATAAAGCCAGATAGCTCTATTTAGTATTTGAATCAACTTCTACTGAGTCAATAACATTTCAAGGCAGATTCAGGTTCTTCTTACAGTCAAATGTGCATTTGTTTGGAAACATTTGTAGTTTAAAGTCATTTCCTCTCTACTTTTGTATTGTTATTACAAATGGAGGTGCATTTTCATTCCTTTTAATACTCAAAATAAAAAAGGACAAGCAGTTATTTGGAGTTTTCAGTGTCCCTTTTTGTGGTTCCTTAGTCTATCTACATCAACAGATAAATATCCAAAGCAGCACACTGGAAGAAGGAAAAAAAGGCAACTTAAAAAAAAATAGAAAAAAGGCAAAGCAGTTCCTCAGTTTGGAGAAGAGATTTCTAAAACAGAAATTTTACAGCCTGTCAACCTCAGCACTGACCTTCTGTAGTAGTACTGTGATTTAAGTAAGTGAACTACTACCACTATGCAGTCAAAATCATAAGAGGGCAATTTCCTAAACAGTTCACATTCATAGAACAAAATCTTCCAAGAACATCATATGCCAGTCATTTAATATAATATGGGTTTGACTTTATTTATTACACTGTCTGTAAAAGTCTTTATAGTTAGTTGAGTAGCAAATTAAAAAGGAAAGAGGAAAGTGCTTTTCTCTTGTGTGGCTTGGAGATTCAGATTTCCCACAGCTCCAGGAGCCCTCAGCCCCTCCTGGTGGGTCCCACACGCAGACGCCTCTGCCTGGGCTCCCACTTGGTGTTTCCACCACGCCTGGCTCTTGGGTCAGGCCCAAGTGATTCTGTCAAGGAGCAGTGAGGACAATGGATTCCTGAGGAACGCATTCCTGAGTGTTTTGATAGTGCTTGCTCTGTTTATTTTAAAAAGACTGTGATTTTGCTGACTCTGCCCACATGTAATATATTAGTAATATTCCTTTCCTTCTCTCCTATTTTGTTTTAACATTCATAAAGCTTTTCCAGGGCAGCTGCTGTCACTGAAGAAATAAATCAGTTACCAAAGTGAAAATTGCAAAAAACAAGGAGTATTTCTTTTATATTTGAAGCGCTCCAAGGCCAGTGGTGAGGCCTGAGCTGCCCTGTCTGTTTTGTATCGGCACATGAACTTATGTTTACTACAGAGCCAGACAGCCTCTGCTTCATAGGCCAGCTCAGCTTTATTGGGCATCTGCTCCTCAGGAAGAATGAGCAGGGAAAAGGGATTCTCTTTTCCTGGCCGCCATTTAATCTACTGCCATACGAAAACAGGTCCCATGATACCAAGGATAGGCATTTAAAGTTGAACTGTGTCATAAAAATAATGTCCAATCTTTCAATAGCCAACCCTACTATATCAGACTGTAGAATTACAGTTTCTAATTAAAATGTTCTTGTTAATTAAAATTGTCCTTCTATTTCATTACATTTTTTATTCCTTTTTATTGTTTGATTTAATTAGTATCATTAATATAATTAGCATGTGCTGCCAACTCACCTTATTTGCATATTATATTGAATAATTGAATGTGGTCCTGTAATTAAATTAACAGGAATGACAGATGATTTGCTTTTTTTCACATTGCTGCATTGGGAATAGAAATCCTTGCATATTCATTTCAGTTAGGGAATATTTTTCATCTGAAAAATCCTTACAAATCAGATCCTCAGACTCAGGATCTTGCTGACAGGCTCCAAAAGAAGTTGCATTGTTCATTTGCATTGCTATGCCTTTATTTAAATAAAAATAGCTTTTGTTCTCCCAGTCTTTGGTACACGCTGTATTTAGAGCGTTCTAGAAGAATCCCACCAACTTCAACAGTTTGTAAGATATGAACTGTATGCTTCTAGAAGATACTGTTGCTAGATGGCAAAATAATCTCTGCTGAAAGAGGAAAAAGTGTGTGCAGTTTTTCAGAACTTCATTATAAAATTAGGCATGTTGATAGTAGTAAAAAGTTCTCTCAGAAGTTTTTTTAAAATTTACATGCAAACTATGTGTCCTTGAAGAAGGGATTTCATTCCCAGAAGTCTTCCAGCTGCATAAGTCTAACTTATTTCTCTGTCCAAACCCTCTATCCCCGGATATTTGTGTCCATAATAAGGTGTGTTATTATAAACTCATAAATAATTGAAATGTTAATATCTCATAATGCTTAGTCTGAAAATAGAAGCCCATGGAATCAGATTTAATAGTATCAGTCATCTACTAGAAATTACTCCTTGCTATACAGGTGTGGAAAATTTGTTGCAAAAGATGTTTCAGGCATCCCAGCTAACTCCAGGTAAAGGAGTAAGGAGCAGTGAGATTACAGGATATTTTGGGAGGGAATTTCTCCTATGTGAAATACATAGAACATCACACAGCAGTATCACAGGTAAAAATATGTGTAAAGAAATTGGAATATTGTATGGTAGGCATAGTTCTGAAAGGATCTTGAAATTTAGGACTCACTCATAGGACCCAAAGCATGATAGTCCACCCCTAAGAAAGGTTTCATCCCAAGATTATTTTCCTTTTTTGTTAAATGATTGACTTATAGTCATACTTTCTTCTAAGCATTTCTTTTGTGTGAAAGTCCTTCTTGTGTCCTACAGTAGCAGGAGTCTTTGTCCCACAGTGTATATCGCAAATATATATATGTGTATGACACATCCTAGCTGTGGTTGCAAGTACTGGGCTGCAAGGGACACTTACAAAGGGACTTTAGATTAAAAGTGACTTTCTGGAGGGAAATTATTTTGTGCCTTTGACAGAGTTAGTACATATTGGGTTTAATAGTATGGGGCCAGTTTTCTCTAGTGTTAGCAGGAAGGAAGAAAAATGGAAAAATTGTGAAAATCAGAAGTCAACAGGAAAACTTGCAAGTTATAAAAATTTGTAGAGTTTCCATATGGGTTGTTTACTAGATGCTATCATTAAACTTCCATAGTTTATGTTGCTTTTGGGGCTGTGGAGGGACTGGAACAATTTTGATCTGGTAGGTGGACTTTATGAAAATATGGTACAAAGTGGAAAGATACAGGAATTGGTAGTTACTGTGCAGTTAACATCCCTATCTGTAAGTAAATAGGATTTGAAATTACTGTAATTCTGATTTTGTTAGCTTCTTCTCAAACAGGGATTTTTAGGAGTATTGATCTCATGTTGAGGTTATGAGTTTTTTCTTAAAGACTTTTTTTAAAAGCCCCACACCCTCATATTTTAAAGCTTTATATGTTTGAACAAGAAATATGCCTGGTAAATTTTATGGAATAGCTGATTTTGGCAGGTGAGTGATTCATGTGAAGTTGTAGTCTTGACTGCCATTTAGAGGCACTTCAGTTTGTGAACAGAAATCCCCTTAAGGATTAAAGTGCCTGAGTTAGAGTGGAGTACATTAAGGCAGCTCTGCAGTGTATGCTTTGGCGCTCACAGCCTTACATCCCCAGCCACATAAATTTGCTTAAGTGAACCAGTGTCTTTGGGAAAGATGGCATTCCTGTCTGGGCAGTCAGGGAAAAGTGGGGTTACCTTTTAGGTAATTTGTCAGACACTTTTGTTGTTGTTTGAGCTTCCTGATGAACTTCTAAGAATGATCCGTGACAAAGCAAATCAAATATGTCAGAAGCATTTAGGGCTGCACATTTCATGTGTCACATCTTAATTGTATTTCTAGCATTCCAAAATGTGTCCTGGATTTTTTGGGGGTTTTTGAGAGGATGTGGGGAAGGCAATTTAATATGAGTGAAGACTTAGCATGAAGTAAAGCATATTTAGTTTCGGTTCATGATGTCTGGCTGATTCCTGTAGGGTGGAGAAGAGAGAGTGTATAGGAATTAGTGTGAGAAATTAATGCATTTGGATTTATCTTACTGTCTTCCTCTCAAACTGTAAGCACGAAGAAATAAACTTCTCTCCCAATGTCATAAAAGCCAGTACTTTCAACAGCCTTCAAATACAGTCCGTAACTGAGGCTTAGAGAAGAGAGGGAGCAATCAGCTGATGCCGCCTCTGGAGAGCGACATTCTAATCTTACTCCTGGGTCAGGGTAAAAGGAGTTTGGTGGTCTCAGCTTAATCCCCAGTGGAACTTCGTCCATATCGAAAAAACACCACAGAGTCTGGCATAATCCTGCGTAATAAGCAGTTTGTTCCCGGCTCAAACCTGGGCCTGGGCCGCGCTGGGTTTGGACGGAGGCAGGAGTTTGCGCAACCCCGCCGCCCTCCTGCTCGCTCAGCTCCCACCCAGCGCGGCACTCGCCTCTCTGCTTGGGAACCGCTTTTCACACTGAGACTGAAAACAAAGTCTAAAGCCTGCAAATATTTAATCAGCCTTGCGAGCTATTGTCTGTCTCGCCTGATGTGTGAGGAAACTCCCTGTGCTTCTCTCATAAACTCTCGGTTTTCCAGGCTCTGCAGAGCCGCGGTGGCTGTCCCCGGCGTGGCCGGCCCCATGCAGAGGCAGCGCCGGCCTGCTCTGTGTTCCCAGCAGCTGGCAGTTCTTCCTTGGATGCTGTTCTGAGGGTGGGAGCCTGTAAGAGGCCCAGAGAAGTCTCCCCAGCCCGTTGTGTCATGTTCAGCTCAAGTCACATTTGATTGAAGCGACACTGAAACATAAAGAACAAAATGCTTTAATGGAGTACTATGGAAAATGTTGCTCGTCTTCCTTTCCCCTTAGTAAAGGGTAAATTGTAGCTCAGTTTTCGTGGCAGAAAAGCACATTTTCTTGCTCTCTTTTTGAAGCTTTGTCTTGGCCAGCTCTGTAATATGTCCAGTGGCTCAGTGTTTCACAAGATTTTTAGTTGATGATTGGATACTTTGACAAACGCTTTACATTTCTCGTGGAAGCCGTAAGACGAAACGTGCTAGGAATAATAATTCCAAGACTATATAGCTTATTTGTGAGTAGAGTTCCAGAGTGTGACAGAAAACGTTTGCTTTTGAAGGGAGAAAATGCACTGAGACACACAAAAAGATTTTATGTGTTTTAGACTGTAATGTCTGAATTATTCACACCTTCTGGGGATTTTGACCCAAACTAGTTCTGTTTCCAAGGATGCTATCAGAAACCTCAGCCAACAGTTTGCTTGAACTTCTGTGACTGGTCCTGTTTCTTCTCTACCATTTAAATCATCTTCATTCAGATCAATTTGATTTCATTGGGAGTAAATGACTGAAGAATTGTGCCCAAAGCTGCAGCCTAGGTTTATAAGCAGTTTGTCATTGAATCTGAAGCTGTTATATGATTCCTCAAAAAGAGTGCAGGGCTACAAAGGCTAATTCTAATCACTTGAGGGCTCGGAATAATACCTGAGGATCTGAGATATGTCATTATGGGGTTTTTTATTTTATCTAACAGAATATATTTATTTCTCATACATTGGCTCTATAATAATATTTTCTGATTAAAAATTACTAGACCAACACTTAAATATATTAATCTCCTGTTACATTATTGTGCAAATAATGAAGCTTAGAATTTTCGAGAAAGCAGTAATGCCCTTTGGTTTAACAGGGTCCTTAAGTATATAATTAATATGAATTTAGTGAGAGAACAACCTCACATTTAAGTGTTTATTTTTATGTTAATGAATGCTAAAATGCTATCACTTTGGAAGTTAGGCTTTTCCTTAATACCTTTATCAGGTCACATATAAAGTTATTTTTTTCTCCTGTAGACTGGACAAGTATTTAATTCACAAGTAACCTCAAACATATTAGAATTGCTTCCATTTTTCTTTCATCACGTGGTAATGAAGTTTATCTTTTACAGTATTTGTCTAACATTATTTATTGATGAGTTTAATCTTACATATACTACATTTGCAGTCTTATAACTAAGGTGACTTGTTAGTTGTCATTTTGGGCTGCATTTTTTCAAAAATTTTGTATAATGAACAAAATACAGATTTTCCACTAGCATCACTTTTCATAAGCATTTTTGTTTTCAGTGCCTCACTGTCCTGGTCATTGGCCCTTGTACTATCCTAAATGTTCATATGTCTTAGGATGATTACACAAAAAGTAATGCAAGAATTTTTTTCTGTCACGTATATACAGAGCACCCCTGAATCTGCTTAAACCATAGAGCTCTAAAAGGACAGTGCTTAGAATGTGGTTTATAGGAAGACTGATCTTATTCCTGAGCACCCTTATTTTCTCTCTGAAAGCTTACATGTGGCACTAAGAAAGTAAGCACTGGGATTTTTCAAACAGAAAAAAAATCTTATTTTTAAATTTGAATGTAGCATTCTGGAGCTTTCTTTTTGCATGGAAATGGTGCTCTGATTCCTGAGAAATGCTAGGAGAAATTTAGAACATTCTTTGCTCAGAGCTTTGCCAATAGTGGAGTTTGCAAAACGGAAAGAAAAGAGCTTGACCTTAAAACAGAAGAAGAGCCTAAGTGGTGACATATTCTGCTGATTAAATACTAGAAGTATGAGATCTGTTTATATAGAAGCAAAGAAATAATGCAGATCTAACTTTGAAGAGAAACTCTGGACTACTAATATAAAGACTTTTTTTTTTTACAGAGTTGTAAATAACCTGACATCAAACAAAGGGATTTAACTGTTTGATGGAATACTGTTAGAGGACTTAGATGCATAGTTCCTGTTCAATGAAGTTATTACTTGTTGGTACAAATTAGAATTGACATTTATATAAATGATAAATACATGGCTAAGAAACATTAGTGGTTTCCATACTGACTACCATTTTAAGATCCTAATGTTTATAATGGCCATGTTGAAGTTTGGAAGCACAGGTCATCTGAGATGAGCAGAGAAGGCAGGGAGTGCCCCTCAGAGAAACATTAACTTTTTAGGCTGAGTTGTTCTAAGAAAATTGCGTCTGAACATGAACTATATTATAGCAGAGGAGCACAGGCAAGTAAAGGGCACATTTAATGCTTTGTTTTATACAAATTAAAGGAAATTCTGCTGGGAAGGATATTTTTCTAGAAAGTGAATTCAGCTCCCAGTGATAAGCACTGTATTTGTTTCTAAGTACCTGTGGAACACCCCATTTCACTGCCAGGTTTTTCTCCAAGAGCCAAAGAAGGTTTTGATTCAGGAAGTTCTGAACTTTCCAACTGCTTGTTCCTGTATCCACATTAGTATAACTTTGTCTCAGTCGTCACTTGAGAAAAGGCTGCAACTCCTAATATTTGGTCAAAATTAGCAAAACCATCAGCCTGACTATAGACTACAAAGAGGACAGCTTTTTCCTGCACGGTTAGTCACAGAAGGGCAGTGCACTTGGATGGCTTATAAGGTTTTGTCCAAAACTCAGCGCTTGGATTTGTGCGTATAGATTTCAGTTCTCTCCTCGGCAGTCTTTTTCCTTTCTCTGCTGCCCATTTTCCCTTTCTTCTGTGGATGAAAAGAACTGATGGGCTGCAGAAAGCACGCATAGTTTCCATGGCCTGGCTGGGAATGGTGATCTGAGGTACTGCCAGGGGCTCTGATGGCAGTGCAGCTGCTGGGTACTGTCTCCACCTTGTGCCTTGGACATGCCCCTGCCCCTGCAGCTGCAGTGTGCCCCAGCAGTAACACTGGTGCCAGCTGTGCCTTTGCTCCCAAAGTTTCTTCCCAAAGTGAATCACTTCTCAGTTCTTCTTTTTGCCCTTCCACAGACAAAAAAGTTTGCTGCTGACTTACTTTTCTGCCTGACTACAAAATGAATTAGCTTTTTTAAAAGATAATTCTGGTGGTTTTATTGTATATGTTGACAGAAATAACTGACATGGATGATGTCATTACAGAGCTGCAAATGTCCAAGTGAAGAAAGAAAACCTAAGTCCACCAGTAGAACTAGACTAAATATTGCTCTAAAAATCATCACTTCCAGTCTGCAATAATCCTGGACTAACCTTGTGTAGTACACAAGCAGTGAAAAAGTTCTTGGTCTGACACTGAACCATTTATTTTGTTATTTGTAATAAATCTGACAGTATTTAACATACATGCATAGAACCCCTGGAAACTAATCTGGGATCATAATCTTCTTCAAATCTCTGGAAGATTTCAAGCAGAGTTTTAAATTCTATTTTTTGAATGCAGCTACAGCTTGGAAAAGAAAAAACTCAGATTGTCACCAAAAATGCTCCATAATATGAGCATTGTCACCAAAATTTCCATAATGTCACCAAAAATTCCATAATAAATCTTCACAGGGCAGTTTAATTGAACTGCTGATTCTTGTCAAATTACTAGCATGCATCTCCATTACATGTCTCTTCAGAACATCTGAATAAATGAATTATATAAATATATGCATTATCAATTCACTTTAATATAACTAATATTTGTTCAGTATTTTTCATACTGAACATACATACACAGTCATTCTTCAGCTTTCTAAATGACATTTTAGTTTTGTTGATGAAAATCCTGTTTGTACACTCAGTTACCTGATTAAGCAAATATAGTTTCAAAGGCAAGAGGATTCTTCTTTAAATTTTCTGTAAAACTAACTGTTGAATTTGTAAGATTTTACATCTGATTTGACATGTAACTGCTGAGACATTCTGTCTTGTTGCTGTACCATTCCAAAATTCTGGATCCTATTATTTATGAGGATTTTGACAAAAATACATACATATGCATTTTAAAGTAATGGTAGTTTTTACTGATAAAAGGAATACAGAGAAAGATTAAGTGAAGTACAAATATGTATATGCAGTGTGTAAATAGAATTAGGAGGTGTTCAGCAAAACCTCTTTCCCTTGCTAGTTCTTGGACGAAGGTTGCCCCTATGTGTGCTACTCATTATCTCCCTGCAAGGAAGGAAAGGAGCTGCACTTACGATTCTTATTCCTGCAGCAGCATGAGAACATTAATTCTGGGGCCCTTGGAGCTCACTGAAAAGTGAAATGAGCTGCAGCGTTCCCTTTGCTACTCAGAGGAAAATCATGGCCAAGATTTTTGGGTTCATACGGTCTATTACTTCCTTAGGAAGAGCATTCAATCCTGGGAAGTTCTCCTTTGCAAGGTGCCAGGAAGCAGTGGCAGGAGAGGAAGGATGCTGTCATGGTGGGCATCCAGGGAGGAGCTGAGTATCCAGGATGGAATATCCTTCCAGCAGTCACCTGGTTTGGAGCCAGACACCCTACCTGAGTGACAGGGGGAAGCCTTATCTCTCAGCAGAATGATGAGTTCCCTTCACTACTTTATTACTGTTTCATACCACATGGAGCTTTTTATTTTTTTGATTGATTGTCCTGTTTTATTGCTCAAGTGCTGTGTGGCATATTGCTGGCTTTTGTCATTGGAGTCTTGTTTTGAAAGACTGACTTTTATACTGCTTCAGGCTTTCACAGTGAGAACTGCAGCAAATGGCAAAGCAGTACACTTTATAGTGAATATTGGCCCAAGTAAGCATGAGGAAAACATGGATTCCATCTAAAGATTCAGAAATTCCATCTAAATTCCATCTAAAAATTCAGAAATCATGAATCATGCTTTCCTAAGTGATAAACTTCAGAAATACCAGTACAGTGGATGGGGGTGATTATTGCACTTGTGAGAGCAGAGTGCACTTCCCAAAGAGTCACACGGGAGCATGGGTTGCTGGTAGGGCAGAGGAGAGAGCCTGACCCACTGGCTATTGGAGATTAAGCAAATCAGCAGGACCTGCAGAGCAGGCTTCTACACTGGGAACAGTGTTGGCTAGTGCTTTCAGATGTGCTAAACCTGAATTCTCACCCACTCTGTAACAGGGTCTCTACCTCCAAGATGGATTGGGGCCTGAAGTTTGGCTGATGGCAAAAAGGAAAACTTCCTTCATTCATCATGAAATAGCATTTCAAAAACCTATTTGTTGTGTCTCCTACCTGTGTGTTGTTTGGGTCTTCACAGGATTGTTCCAGCATTCCAGTATATTTTGGGCCATAAATAAGATAAACTGAGCTGGAATTTATTCCAGCTAAGCACAGGGAAAACCAATGAAGTTGTATGAATATGTAAGTTTTGAGAATAAGCAACATTTTAAAAGGAAATACAGAAAATAGCAATGTGAGTTGCCTGCTCTGGATTTAAAAAAAAAAAAAAAAGGTAGTACCTTGGACTAATTAGATAGGTTCAGAAAAAGAAAACCAAAAGCAAATATTAGTGGAACGTAGGCACATAGCTGAAGTTAAGCAGGTGCTTAAATGCTTGGCTGTACAGAAATGCAGTGATTTAATTAAGATCTTGTTACATTTGACAGGCATATCTGACTTGCAGGCTAGGGAGAGAGCAACAAGAAAAGCTGATTTTAGGTAAATGCATCTGGATCCCAGCCTGTTGTCAGGAGGAGAGGCAAGCTGCATTTCAGTAAGGAGTTTATATCTTGTATGAGAGTAGTTTGTAAGATGAGTATTCCATATTCCAGGCCTGCAAAACTCCCTGGGATTATTAAGCCAAGTGACTGTTCAAAAGGAAAAAAAAATCAAGCAAGAGAAGTGCAAGGTTTTCATTTGTTTTCTTTCTTGTTCATCTGCTAAGTCAAGTGCTGGCCTTCACTTTCTCCACCCACTGACAGTGAAACAAGGAATATGTGCTCTGCCGCGGGTTTATTTGATTGGGTTTTTTTCCAGTAAGGGGTGACTCATGGCTTTTTTTTTCTTTGGAATACATAATATAGTGTATCAGGTTTAGTAGCTGCATTAGTACAATGAGCTGAAATCATTAAATTGATTCCACATGTGATAAATACCGGATTAAAACAGTCAGCAACCCCTCTATATACCTTCCTATCTTTAATGTTGATAACATCATAGCAGTAAAACTGTTGAAAATAAAAGGATAATGAAATAATCATTCCATGGAAGCTATTTGAGTATCTGCACTATGAGTTTGGCAGGACTTCACTTAACTATCTGTGGCGTTTTTAGGACAGGTAAAAGAAGTGAACTATGAAATGAAAAATTAAAAGTCCCAGAAACTTCTTTGCCTCTGCCTGTTCATTAAAGATATGGTGGCAATTAGTAAGAAATCAAGAGTTCTCTTGTTCTGTCCTGGATCAGAAATGCCAATTGTAGTTATTTTAGTACCAATTGTGATTGACTTTAAATACTTTTCTGATTGTAGAATTTTACCAAGGAAAAATAGAACAGTGTAATAACCACTATGGTTAATTTAAAATTTCAACAGTACTCCCAAACATGGGGTGCAGCTCTTGCTTACAGGGTGGGATCTGAGAGTTTAGAATCATCCAAACGCTTCAGTGATATTTTCCTCAAAACAGTGTCTGAATGTATGCCTAATTGTCACTTTTTTTTGGCTGTCTTTTAAAAATTCCTCCTGAGTTTAGGGGCATTAAGACATTGCTACCAGTATTTTGAAAGGTTTTCAATGTCTTTTTGGACTGGTGAACTGAAAAAAATGCAAACTATTATTTTGTTCGTCTTGTTTTTAAACTGAAGTGCATTATCAACTTAGTGTGTGCTCTGAAGGTATTGTTAAAAGTGCTTTGAAAACTTGTAAATCCCTGTAATTTATGTTCCTGTAGTCTCAACTGCCTCTTTCTGTCCTTCTGGTTTTAATTTGAATGCAGTCTTGTCTGGGTGTGTACCTGTAAAATTGTGTTTTTCCAAGTACAATTTACAGTCGTGACCCTCAGTTTTACAGTGTTCCAACCTTATAGGAGCGTCCTCCTATGCCAAAAAGCCAACTTTGGGTCAAACAGCTCTTTCATATGGTAATTGTCTAATCAAGGTTACTTGGAACAGATCTGATTTGGGCATTTTTTAGTTTATGGCAAAGATTTTATAAGAATATCAAGTGAATTGGAAAGGTTCCTTTGTAGGGGACCAGTGATAGCATTGCCTTATTTCTTCAGATGTATACAGTTGTAAATTTAGCCTTCTTCATGACAACAGTCCCATTTATCTAAACAATTCTCCTTTTAGAGCCAATGGCACTGATAGAAACCGAGATAAGGAATACAAATGGGAGGATCTCTCCCAGTCTCTCCTTACAGAAACTCGTCACTGGGCAGCTCACAATCCCCTTTTCTTTTTGCTTCCTGAGAATGCATGGCAGACGTCTCCCATGAAACACAGTCCTCTTGAATTGCCAGCTCCAGGAAAGGATGGTCCAGCATCAGGAGGGTTTTTAAACCATGGTGAATTCTTCCTGGATTTTTTTTTCCCCTGTGCTTAGAGCTTTATATTTTTTATATCATTCTGCAATAAAAATACTGAAACAGAAGTTACTTGAACTAAATGTTGTAGGCTTTATTTTTAGTACTTACTCCTCATCCGTGCTCATTTTTTTAGCATGACTTCAGCACCCTTGGTGGTTAAGAGGAAGAGAAGAACAGATAGATCATGTGGTTTAATTTTGTTCTGTTTGTATTTTCAGATCATTGTACAATCTGGCCGTCACCCCACGGTGCTGCAAAAACTCTGCCAGTTGCCTTTCCAGTATTTCAGTGATCCTCGTTTAATCAAAGTGCTCTTCCCTTCACTCATAGCTGCATGTTACAATAACGCTCAGAACAAGATCATCCTGGAGCAGGAGATGAGCTGTGTTTTACTGGCCACCTTCATCCAGGTACGGCTGCAGTGCTGTGCTCGCCTTTGCTCTCAGGGTGGGGATCTTCAATAAAACAAGCAAACACCAGTGAAGTACTTTGAGATTCTCTGCAGCTTTTCTCAAACCACATAATATGCCTGTACTTGAAGCATCTTATCACACTAAAAGGTTACCAAGTAGTTCAGGTTCTCACTATCCATGCAGAATCCAGTTTTCATTAAAGTTACCTCATGTACTGGGAAGATTTGATGTAGATCTTAAAATTACTATTTTTTTTTTCAATTCTTGCCCATATAGCATATCTGAAATTGGTATATTAATGTGTTTACATATAAATGTACAGTTGTATACTGTGTACCATAGATTTACAGAGAAGTGGGTAAGTGTATATATTTTATGCAGAAAATACACGAAACATATGTTACCAGTCTAAACTTGCAATCTTTATTTTTGACAGTAAGCCACCGAGGTTTGAAGCCTCCTGTTTGGAAGAAAGATTTGCATTATTTTTCTTCCCGTTTTCTAAATTTATATGCTGTTTTATCTATCAGATTTTTTGCGTGTTTCATGGTTTTCATGCATTTTATTGACTATTTCCAGTGAATAAATGCAGTCTTCATAAACACTCTACAATTAAAAATAATATGTTTTTAGGAGTCTGTAACTCTGTGTCAGTCACCTGAAAGTTACTGTTGTTGATAAAGAAATGTTAATCAAGCTCCCTTCCTTAATGCTTTACCACTAGTCCAAGAACAGGCTACATGCATTTGAGAGAGAAAGTACAAGAATTAAATATTTACTAGAAATCTTTGTGTAACATCAAATTTAGGAGTGCAACTACTTTTTATCCTTTTAATACTAAAATAATTGCAGAGCAGGTTTTTAAAAAGACGTTTGGAACTTTGTATTAAAAACATTTGCCTTGTAGTAATGACCTTCTGGTTACATACATGGCTATAATTCATCTTCTTTGACTTTCTTAGAGTGAAACTGAAAAAAAAAATATGCATTATTAGTAAGTGCAGCAAGTTTAGTTTGGGTTTTTTTCAGCTAAAAAATGTGAATGGAGGAGAATGTTCCCTATGTGAATAATTAAGTTTGTTTACCTTGATTTCTGTTCTGTAAGAGATGGAATGGCACTAAAATCCCCGGTAGCTACGGTAAAGTGGAAGTATATTTCTAAGGGTCAACGTTACTAATTTGTTTTCCAATTAGTTATATCACATATATATATATATGGCAAGTCCGTGTAGTATGCCTGCAGACTTTTAAAGAAAGGTGTTCTGTTAAAATATGGAAGAGTTGTGTGTGCTGTAAAGTGTCCAGTCACTGCTGACCTCACTGGTCCTTCTGTATTTTGCCGGTTTTAAAGTCTAATCCCAAATGTTGCACACACACGTGGAGAGCAGTGCTGGCAGGATCCAAGGAATGTTGCAATCTTGCACACACAGAAGGGACTTGCCTCTCTACTTCTATTTCAACTCACTGCTGTTTGTCAAGCAGATCTCTTATTTGCTTCAGCAGAAAGTTTGGGAAAGACTGTAAAATGTTGCCCTGTGACTAGAAAATGAGATTCTTCCTTTGCCAGGGAACACAAAAAGAAGTCCCGTTTACGTAAGAGTTTGGTGGTGTGTACGAATATAACACTTAAATACAGTGTGTTAAATGTGCAGCCAAAAATCAAAGGAAGAGCATTGTTGCATTTCTCCCTACCAATAGATTTATTTCCACTAGCTGAAGTTTGCATCAGCCTGTTTATTTTTGTTACTGCTGTTTGGAGATGTGCAGAAATAAGTAGAAATATTCAGGAGTATTCATGATTTGCTGTGTTGTATCTTATCTCGGATAATCCCTTCTTCAGTATTCTGCTTGGTGGAGACTCCAGCACAGGATGGGATCTGTAGTTGGGAGCTGGCTGGGTGCAGGCGAAGTTGGTGTCCATGCTGGCTTCGAGGATACTGCATTCCAACACCCGGCAGCAGCAGGATCACGCAGTGCTCCATGCTGGAGGGCACAGCTGGGGGCACAGCTGGCTGCCAGGGCCAGCAGCACTGGTCAGCAACTCCACATTCTCCAAGGAGATCAGCACCTCAGGCTCTGGGGTTGCTGGGAAGCACAGCCACTGAAATTGGGATCAGTCATGAATTTTGTAAGAGTGTATTTGGAGTTGGGACCAAAAATCTGAAACACCATTTGTTTTACAGAAATATGGCTATGGTAAATACAAATCACAATAATAACTGTTTGCTAAGAAGACATTCAAGCCTTGTATTCTCTGTTGTGTGCTAAAAATATATTTTTTGAAAACAGATATAAATAAATGTATGAAAATCTTCTGTAAATTACAGAATTTAAGTGCTGGCATTATTGTGCTATGATATGTAGCAAAGAAGCCAGTTTGTTAATTTACAGATTACATGAAGTATTAGTATTTTTGAATAACTGTGAAGACTTTACAAAGTTGTTTTTATTCCTCAGATGCAAGATCTGAAAATCTGATGTCTTTTGTTTGTTTGTTTTCCCCCATAGGATTTTGCACAGAGCTCAGGCCAAATGGAAAATCAGTTATCTCAGCAGAGGGGTACGTTCCCTGCAGTGTAACAGAGTAACAATTGGGTAACAAAATGTGTGGATACTGTGATTTAAGTTTTTTGAATCTGCATCCCTGAAAAGAAATGCAGTAAAATTGCAGCACGATTTTACAGTTTGGGGGTGAGCTCCCTGGCTTACATCCTGACCTACAACTACGTGTCTTCCAGTCTGCTGCTCATTTATCAGGGATTCAGACTGTTAATCTTTATTCAATGCTATGTGGTATCATGTCTTAAAATGTGATACTGTACCTGCACATATTTAATCAGCTGACACAAAGGCTGCCTTCAAAAGTTTTAGGTTGCAGAAGCTATGCAGCCATGCCAATACACCCAAGGGAACCAAAATCTCAAAAATACTGTCCTGTATTTATCTTTTTAAGTTTGTCAGTTTGCAGAAGAGTTGGGATTTTTTTTCCCCCTCAGTTATTGTAAATATTGTAAATATTATTTTAAATGCAGTCAACCTTTTTAGGCTAACCACTTGAAAGATTCTCTGCTGAGATGGCTGTTATTTGCTAAACACATCTGAAATTCAAGTGTTGGTGGGCATCTGGTCTTGAGATGTAGCTGTATTGTGCATAAAACGCTTAAACAGTCATTGCTCCCTCATTGCAAGTAGGAATCCACCACCATTTCCTCAGCATTTGCCAGGAGATGAGTCGTTCTTGGTCTAAGGCATAAAGTTTCTGTTTAAAAAATAAATTATAAAATTAAGGTAACTTTATGAGGATTTTTACTGTCAACATCAGACATTTCAGTCTGAAGCAGCCTTAAGAAGTGTCTGCAGCACCAACTTTCCAGGATTGTGTTTGCATGAGAATCTGCTCGAGAAACATCTAAAAGACAAATGGAAAACTTGCTTTTTATTTTCACTATTCAAACTGAAGGAACTTTTAAAGAAAGATGTGCTAACGTGTGTGTGATTTCTAAACATTCCCCAGTTGCAAAAAAGTTGACTTAAAAATAGTGTAGGCAGAATTATTTTTCTCTCTTACGTCACTTGAATGTGAAGGATGGTTGTTGGGAAGGATTTCTTTAAAACAAGAAATGGGAATAATAACAATGACGGGAATAAAACCTGAAAGCACAGATTTCATAGTTGGGTGCTGTGTGGAGGGTCAGACCCTCAAATCTGTGCACAGTGAAGTCCTGTCCATGTCAGTGCACACTCTCAGGAGTGAAAGCTGCATTTGTGCTCGTGCTCTGAGCTCTGGAGAATCAGGCGCACAACTCTTTCGTAGTAAAAAAAAAAAGAAATTGCTGAGCAGAAAATGCTGCTGGGGCTGCCTAGAGTAGAACGAGGCTGAGCTGTTTCCTGGTGGATCCAAGAACATAAACTGTGCAAAGATATATAATGTTCCTTTGCACAGGGCAGAGAGCCTGATCAGCCTACAAATAGAAGCCTTTCCTCATCAGAGCCTCTGCCCCTATTCTTGAAGTGAAGCGTAGATGTCCCGAGCTCCACGAAAGTGTCACCCTATGGTCCAAGAAGATTTGGATAGCGGGAGGGGAGTAAATTACTTAAAGTATCTCATATTGTTTGCACGTTCATTATTCTTGTTTTATTGCCATCTTATCATAAGAGGGAATAACTTGATAATTTTATGTTCTGTCTTTAACAGAAAAAATTTTCAGTTCTCAAGATTATCTTGAGCTCTCCAACAGAGTCCCCCGTCAGTCCTGGGAAGAAGCTCGACAGTTCTTCTTGAAAAAATAAGAGTTGTATTTAGTTTTTAAATCCTTAACATCGTCACGCTGACCAGTTCCTGCTGACTACCTTCTTTAAAACGCTGTTCTGAAACGTTTTTGATACTCTAAATACCTATGCTGTAGATACATAATTTGCACTATTTATATGAGTACTGTAGATACTTCCAAGTTCTGTTTTGTAATTTTGTTAATTTGAGTTTATTTCATTCTGGTATTCAATGTCATGATTTTGATGTTTTCTGCCCTGTGGTGGGACTTGCACTGCAGAACTGCTGAAATAAGGTTGCAAATAGGGAAAATATGTTCTATATATCTTGTAATAAAATAACTTATTCTGTCTTGCCTGATTTCTGTGTTGAAATCGTCAGTATGTTTGAATTAACATAAGCAATACTGCTCAGAAAGAGAGGATAAAAACACTCATAAGGTGTCTTTCTCGTTAATCAAGAGTCAATCAGAATAGAAGTAATTTGTCCGATCCGGCCCTGGGGAAAGTTTGCTTATAATTTTTTGGGTGATTGAGGATTCGTCACCTAAGACAGACTTTTTAGACCTCATGCATTTTTAACGTTTCGTTCAGACTCGAGCAGGGCTCGTTGCAGCCTCGCAGTGCTACCTGCGCCGTGTCCGGCCCGGAGCCGCTTCCCGCGTGCGGCGGCGCTGAAGGGGCTCGCGACACCCCGGCCGTGCGCTGCGGCGGGGCCGCCGCCGATCCCGGGTAGCGACGGCGACTGCGATCGGTGCGGGAGCAGGGATTAGCACCGGGATCGCGACCGGCACCGGAACAGCCCCTTTTTAGTGGTCCCGGGCCGTGGCCCCCGCGCCGCCCATAACTGCCCAACCCGGCCCGGCGCGGGCCTGAGGCGAGGCCGCGCGCCTCGCTCCAGTCCAGCCCCGGGAGAACGCGCGGAGCTCCAGCCCGACCCGGACGGAGCCAGGTAACCGCGGAGGCCCCGCGGTAGGGCTGGGAGGGCGGCAGGATCTCCACCCCCACCTGTCCCAAGCCGGGAGATTGTCCGTCCCGGCGGGGCAGAGCAGCCCCGAGCTCAGGCGGCCCCTCAGCCCGGATCGCTCCGTGCGCCCCGACGATATCTCGCCCTGGGAGCCCGGTCCCTGCACACCCGCTCCGCCGACTGCCGGAGTGATGGAGCCACCCCGGCGCTGCGCTGCCCATCTCTTGCAGCCAGGAGGGCTCTTGGCAGGCCCCGGTTCTCCCCTCGCTTCCCGCGTGCCTGGGGATGGGGACAGGGGCGCGGCTCGTCGTGGCTTGAGCTTGGCCGAGCCTGCTATCTCTCGGGGAGCTGGTCCTGAGCAGTCCCTCGCGGGTAAGGGGCAGGGCGCGGGAGCTGGAGCGTCTCCGCCGCGCTCCCAGGAGATGCCAGAGGCAGATAAGGAGTCGCCGCCTGAGTCTGGAAGGGGTGATGAATACGCGGGAGGGTAGGGCTCGCCTCGCCTCGCCGCCCCGGGAGAGCCCCCCGCCGCCCAGTCCCCGGGAGAGACTCCCCGCCGCCCAGCCCCGCCACCCCCAGGGAAGAGCCACAGGAGGCGGCTCCGCACCGCGGCAGGTGCGGGCACGGCCGGGTATGCCTGGAGCTACTCCGAAAGGGAAACCTGCGCTCTGCCTCCCCGGCTATAAATAAGCGGACCCGGTTCTGAAAGCCGATTAGCGCGATGCGGTGAGGCCGTGCGGAAGAAGCCGGGGCTCTGCCCGTCCCGACCCGCTCTGTTCCGCTCCCGATCCGTATGGCCGCGCCGCTCCGCGCTTGGGGTGCCCCTTCGCCTCTCTTCCGCGACCTTTTTTAGGTAGTTTCATTTTTTTCGTTTAAATCCATTTTTGTTTTGGTTTGGGTTTTTTTTTATTAAGTCCAAAATATTTAATCCCACTATTCAACTGCTGACTCTGACAATAAATAACAATAACTTACTTTTGATCGTTAAAGGAGCAAACAATCCATCCTTCGTCCATTGATAACTTAACATTATTAGTACTGGTTTTCCCGTTAAAAATCTCGTTTCCGTGTCCCGTTTTTCCAGCGATCGTGCGGCCCGGGAGAGGCATCGATGTGAGATGAGGCTGGGCGATGTGGCTCCGCGGAGGAAGGTCCAGGCCGGCTCTGCGGCCACACGCCGGAGGAGTCGCTCCCCCTTCTGTAGATTTTTTTATTATTATTGTTTATTTTTCCGCTTTCAAAAAGGGAAGAAAAGCCGTCCCCAGCGCAAGTGATGGGCGAGGCAGCCTGTCACCGTGCTGGGCTTCGGCGGGAAAATCCGCGTTTCTTTGGGGAAAAGAAACATCGAAATCCGCAGGGAAAAAAAAACCAAAACCACAAAATAACCAGAGCGGGGGCTCTCTCTCCGGTCTGGTGAAGGCAGCGAGGATCCCGGTGTTTTTTTGGCCGTCGGTAACATAAATTTCGTTTGTTTTTAAATAAGAATAATTAAAAAACAAAGGCGTTTGTCCGGCGCTCTGGGAGCGGCCCGGGGCCGGGTGTCTCATGCAGGGAGCGCAGGCATGCGGAGGTCCCGCGGCGGGGCGGACGGGCCGCTTCACGTCTCGGCCGGGCTGGGTACCATGCTGTTGGGGGTGTCGGGGAGCTGGGAGGACAGCGAGGTCACGTCGCTGCCGGAGGAGGTGCCCAAGGAGCCAGACTCGGAGAAGGAGACCTGAGGGAGCAGCGGCGGTGAGGGCCCGGCGCGGTCGCCCCCTGCCCCGTCCCCCTCCCTCAGAGCCTGTGCCCAGCGGGCCGGGATCTGCCCGTCCCCTGCGGCCCGACGGACGGCCCGGCGCGACTCACCAGCTGCTGGAAGGCTGCGGGCTGCTCCAGGTCGCTCTGCAGGGCGAACTCGCTGAGCGCCTTCCAGGGCGGCTGGTAGGTCTGGACCTCCACGGCGCTGCCCTGCACGGCGCTCTCGTGGCGGATGGGACTGCCGGCCACCAGCGGCGTCCCGGTGAGGCCCTGCAGGCTCTGCGGGCACACGGGGATTCAGCGCGACTGCCGCCCGAGCCCCCCACCCACATCTCCCTCCCTGGCGGGGAAGGCGGGCACTCACCGTCTTGTCGCTGTGCTGCTGCTGCTGGAGCTGCTTCATGAGGATGGACTTTTTCTTGTCCTTGCAGCGCTTGTTCTGGAACCAGACGCGGATGACGCGGGGACTGAGCCCCGTCATTTCCACAAGCTGCTCCTTCATCAGTGCGTCGGGGCGCGGGTTGGCGGCGTAGCAGGTCCGCAGCGTGTGCAGCTGCTTCTCGTTCAGCACCGTTCGCACGCGGGTGGTCTTCTCCGCCGCCTTGTGCGCCGGCGGTCTCGGGGCGGGCGGCCGCCCGGGCACCGGCTCTGCGACGGGCGGGGAGGGCGCGCACCGTCAGCGCCGCCGCCCGCTCGCCAG
>VXBU01013150.1:104271-146233 GCA_013400315.1 Bombycilla garrulus | reverse complement strand
CGCCGGAGTTGCCAGGGGCCGAGCCCGCAGCCGCCCGCGCCCGCCGTGGGGCCGCAGCCCTTCCCGACGCTGTCAGCGCGCACTCGATCTTCCAGTCCACCCGACGGCAGAGGCGGCGCGGAGCTCGACCCGCAAGTTCCCGCGCACTCCCGCCCGTCCTGGCCCCGCGTTTCGCTGCGCTGCACGCACTTACTCTTGGAGGGCTCTCCCATGGCGCCCGGGAGCGGCCGCGGGAGAAGGATGTCCACCATGCGGGCGGCCCCCTGAGCACCGGTAGCGATGCGGGATGCGGAGCNACGCCGGCACTGACGGGGCGCGCGGCCCCATGCCCCGCGGGAGAAGCTCCTCCGCGCCCTGCGCCCCGGGCGGCCGCAGGACCCTCCGCCCCGCTCTCCGCGGTGCGCCTCGGCGCCCTGTGCGCGCAGGAAATGTGCATCGGCAACCCGAGGAGAAGGAAATTCATTGTAGCTGCTTTTCCTCCTCTGTTTTCCCTGTTATTCTTCTTGACCTTTAGTCCGCCTATTATTTTCTCCTTTTATTTCCTTCTCCCTTCTCTTTCCAGTCTCTTTTGCATTTTATTTCGTTGTTCTTCTCCCCGCGTTTCGGCGTGCCGCTGGCAGGTGCCCGCGGGCGGGCGCGGCGGACGGTCCCGGCGCTGCGCAGAGGAGCATCTCCGCGACAGACGGGAAGGGGCTGCGCGGCGGACGCCTCCTGTACGCTGCGCACCAGCGGAGCAGCTCCCTCCTGAGGTCCGCGTGCGGGAGAGCCGCCCCAACGGACCCGAACAGAACCGACCACATCGTCGGGGCGGCCGTCCGGGGCCCCGTGACGAGTTGGAAATTAGCGGAGAAAAATAATATTTTACCGCATTTTCATGCACCTGATTCCGTGTTGTTACCCCAGCTGAACCTCTCCTGTTGCTTTTTTATGCCTTCTCTTCTTTTTTTCTTCCCTCTTTCGTCCCAGTCTCCATGGGCTTCCTGTGCATTAGCAGAAAAATAAGGAGAGCACTTCGGTGGCCTTTGACACAGTGTTAAATTCCCAAAGACTTTGCAACACAGCATCACGAGTTCTTCATAAGGTCCAGGAAAGCTTATACATGTTGGAATTGAGATTGCTGCTGTCTTGGGGCTTTGGTCCTGTCCTTCTCCTCCATGCAATCACCTTTTTACTTTTACACGTGGAATTTGACAGGCATTTGCCAACCTGTATGGCTTGAGAAGGACATGGTGACTTTGGATGTTGGCTCAGGAAGGGCAGGCTGCACTCATTTTTCTCAGAGGAGGGGAGGTGGGATGGGTTTTCCAGCTGAAGAACTTGTCTTTTGTGCGAGTCAGGCGCCCTGCAGGTATGAAACCCCAGAAGCTGGGGAGGGGGTGAGGACCCTTTGGATAAAGTGCTCCACTATTTAACCCGAGCTCTCAGCCTGACCACAGCCCCTGCTACCCCTTTGAGGACCCCAAATGTTGAAAGCAATTTTTTTGAAATTGTACAATAGCTGCGGGGGAATGGAGGAAGGATGGCAATTGAAGCACCCACTTCAGCACGGACGCATGCCACCAAGGGATTTTGGTATCCTTGCCTGCCTCTGCATATGTGAAGGTGCAGAGGCGCGGTGCAGCAGTGACATCCTCAGGGCAGGGTGAGCCCATGGCTTCCCTGCCTGTGTGGCGCCTGCTGGGGGTTGTGCTCTGACTGCTGCCTGCCGCTCGCTTGCCAGTGGCAGAGCTGGGTGGGGGGTGAGAGGTATGAAGGCAATTGGAAAAGTTTGGTTGGTTCTTCACACTGAGGTGACCTCGAGGGATGGGTGATGGGAACCTCTATAGCACTGTGGAGCAGCACAGGTCAATGCCTGGGCACCTAGCAGAAAAGAGGGTACAGAAGGGTGACTTCAGTCTGAGCCAGAATTCAGAGTCCTGGGTGAGTCAGTATCTGCATGTGTTAACAATAAAACTCAAAAATGTCAGATAGGAGAATGAGACATGTCTAAGAACACAGCAGCTTGGCAGGGATGCTCTGTATTGCATCACTCTTTTCCCACTCGAGGGCAGGATCCTTTCTGTTCTCCCAAACCTCCCACCAGTTTAGGAATCAGTAAAGTTACAGCTGAGGCAGCCAAACTTTTCCAAATCTACACAAAGCTGTCCTGCAGTCACACCTGTATCTGAACAGAGCAATGTGCTAACATCAGGCAGGTATGGTTGGACTGGACTCTCTTCACAACCAGGCAGAGGGTAGGCAGTGCTGCGTAGGCAGTTTAGTAGAAAAGCCCAAAAAATTACTTGCCAGGGAAATGTTGAAAGCCCTGCACCTCCTCTATGTGATGTATAAAAAGCTTTAAAATTACTCAAGATAATGCCATAAGGCATTGAACCAACTCAACACCACATGCTTTACAAACAGGTTAATTGTTTGTTCATCTGAGGGAGGGTAAGGGAAAGCACATCATAAAATCATAGAATAATTCAGTCGAGGAGGCACCTCTGGAAAAATGCATTCAGGTAACCTGGAACTGCTGGAAGCATTTTCTATGCAATCTCTCCTGCCACACTGATTACTCCTTGTTCTCCTCCACCCAGTGACCAGAGATTCCAATCTTTTGCATCAGTTCAGGTTGGATTTGGTGCAAGAGCTAGCAGGGCATGCCTGGCCATGGGGTGAAGCTGGCTAATGGTACTTGCTGCTCTCTATAGAGAAACTCTGGGGTCTGCTCCCAAGTACAAATACAAGCTCCCTCTAGAAGGGAGAAACAGTAACTAATTTTTTTTTTGTTTGTTTGCAGCAGATTGCAAAGGCAGTAAATGCTGATTCTTTCAGAGCCAACCATGGATTAAGTCCATTATAAAATTAAAACAGATGGAACATAATTTCACTTACATTACAAAAAAGGACAGGAACCATCTGCAATAAGATTTAGCATTGCAAAGCTATTGTTATCATGTTACCATTAAAACCTTTGATGAAGAGTTTCTTTCTTTCACAAACTTGTTCACAGGAAACAAATGTTTTATTTATCCATCTTGAGATAGTCATATTTTATTAAAAAGATGATGTCTTTCAAAAATCCTCTCTTGGTCCTAGCAGAATGTGGCAAAACAAAGAAATGTTGTAAAACTCCTATACTGACACATTGGGAGTTTCAGTGGGGCAGATGTAGCAAAATGAAAAGTCCCTATCAATTTTTCCTTTAAAAAACATTTCCTTGTGTTTGGGCACAATATCTGATACTGAAAATAGATAATTAATGAGATAATGGGATACTGCATGTCACCTCCTGTCCAATGGGATTATCTGATGGCTAATTATGGACAGATTGTGATTAATGTGATTATGGATTGGATATTAATCTGATTCTGGATTGATCTAGTTATGTTTTAGTCTGCTCCAAATGGTTAATTGGATCTGAGATAATAGAAATGCAGCTTGCACCAGATTTTGCCACATCAGTTGATGAAGTATCTTTTGATCTGGGTGGGTTGCGAACAATAAATTATTTACAGCTGTTGAGAAAATGACTCTTCCTTAGAATGTAGTCATTCATTTTATTTTCGAGAGCCTTTGAAAACAAAATCAATATCCTTTCTAAAAGGAGATGTTGACAAAAGAAAGGCACGTACATAACTCACAAACAAATGTGACGAAATTAAACAGTGGTTAACCCGGTGGCCTAATGTCTGGTGATGCATTTGAATTGCTATGTGGAGCTTTTGGGCTCAATTCTTCTGAGACCAGCAGGGGTTGGGAGCATTGCAGGGGAACTGGGCCCAGCGCTGGGGAAAGTGGTGTTGCACAAGAGCTACTGCCAGCCCTGCTAGTGATTAAGAATCAGCCATGGTAACATGGCAAAGGGAGCCCTTGCCATTTTTCCCCTCTGGATAAGAAGGATTCAGAATGTTCATGAGTGCAGAAAAGACTTATTGGCCCATTTCCTCTGGTCTCCGTCATACCAGACCATGCAATTGGACACAGAAATATTATTTTTCTCCCTCACAGTGAGCCTGTTAATTTATGGTTGACCTCAGTCATCTCTCCCAGAAATGCATCTGGTCTTGGTGTTGCCTGCCAGTGCAAGAGAGGCTGCCTTGCTCTCGCATCCTGCTTGTTAACTACTTTCATTGGAATGGACATCTAAGTGTATAGTTTATGTTCAGCCCCCGGACACTGGATCTCATTATGCCACTATCTGCAGGATTAAATGCAATGGGTAAATTGCAGACTTTGTAGACTTCATCTCAGACTTTGTGACAGGGCAAGCAGGAGGTACATTAGCCATTGTGCCCAGGTCCTGTAAGTGACAGAACTGCTCGAAGTAACTTCACCAGAAGGTTCTCCTCCATAATGGGCTCTGCAATAAAAATACCAAAAATTAAGCAGGTCCCAAAACACTGAAAACAAGGTCTACTGCAGCTCCTGTGCTTAAACAAAAGTGCTATCAACTGAAACAGGAAGAAAAAAGGAAAAAGCAACTTTCCTTGAAAACTCCTTAGAGGCATGGAAAGAGCTATTCCCCTGGAGTGACCATCCCTGCTGCTCCAGGAATGGCATGGGCTGGTGTGAGTGGGAATACAGTGGTACCTGGATTATTTTCCACCAGTGTAATGGGCAAAAAAGCTCAACTACCCCTTTAAAAAATAATGCTGGCACAATCTATCAGAGAATTTTACACACATCTGCCATTAAGGACAAGGCAAGCTGCATGTAGAAAGATACTGGCAAGTCAGAAAACCCCATCTAGATGTCTGCACTGAGGGAGCTCTTCTCACCAGCATTGTTTCCCTCGTCCTCCAAAAACCACCATCACTCCTGGGCAGGACAAGTTGCCTTCCTGAGCCTTTTGTTTTCAGGAGGTTATGATGGTCCCATTTTGCCTGTGAGCTTGGTAGAAAGGATTTCTTGAACTCATCAGGTGATCTTGTTCTTTAGGAATATACAAGAAGTGTGATGTTACTCCCATGCTCCCTTGTTACTTGATTGGCACATGGAAATAATTAGCAAGAGAGAGTAGTTTATAAAGAGAAAATACCTGCCTGTGGTGGTTTTGCTGGCTCAGTATTAGAAGGGTTGTCCCTGCTGTGGGGTGGCTTTGGGGGAGCTCTTTTCTCTGTCCCCCACTTTGTAAGCAGGGCTTGTGGCACTGTCCCCTTCCAAATGCTTCTATAGGGCCTCATGAAAGACCAGCTGCTGCTCTGAGCCATGCAGGTGAGTGGCTGTAAGGTGATCTGAACAGAGCACTAAGCACACCTGTGGTGATCTATTATAAAGGACCTCCAATGTCAGACCTGTGGAGGTGAATTTTTGTGCTAGTGATGGTGAGGGGCAGAGAGCAGGACTCTGGGGACACATGTCCTTCCCTTTGTACAGCTCATAGCTGTGGACAAGGAGTGAGTGCAGGGGGACTGGCAATATCTTGGGGTGGCTGAACCTCTTGGACCCTGTGAGCTCACAGCACTTGGGCACAATATATTTCAGCAGCAGAAACCTCTCCTGCTGCTGCTGCTTCCAAGGTGGGTTTTAGTCCCATCTGGTGCTGGGCAGTGGGCCCTGTCCATCGGTTTGGGGGTCCTGCTGAGCTGTCAGCAGGTTGCAGGTGCTTTAACGTTATTGGATTTTGACAGATTAGGAGGTGAATCCTTTCGTGTGTTGGGGAAGCTTCCCAAATGAAGCTCTTTTAATTTATCTGAGTCAGCTATCCCCAGGATGATTGCAGGAGGAGTAAGCTAAGGATGACCTGTGACAGAGGGGACAATCATAGCAGTAATAAAAAGAATTCCTGCTCTTCACTAAATCCCTTAGTCATGAGGCTGTATTAGCTGGATTCCATATGTTTTAATTAGGAATTATGTATTTTAAGAAAACTAAAATCCAATTCTAGGGAAGACATCATTACATATTTGTAATGGTCCTTGTTTCATTTGGCTTCTGTAGAGATACCAATATAGGTACCTGTCCTTGTTTCTAACCATATTTTTAAAAGTTTAAATAATCCATGTTATTATTTTTTTCTTTTCCCCAATCCTTATAGTGTGAAAAAATGTAATTCTCCTTCCAATGCAGAAATTGGGTCAGCAGATCCTAATGAAATAATCCTGGATAACAATGCACCACACAAGGATCTGCTTCCACTAATTAATGTCTAATTTTTATTTCAAAATACAAAGTAGTTCCTTCTGCCTGCAGTGGATAGTGATTGTTCAGTGGTACCTGTTTCTTGCATGTTTTCCATATTTATTATTGTCATGAGAAGGTTAAGTAGAAAAAAGCTTTTTGCCATGCTTCAGCTTGTATGGATCATGCTGATATAATCCCTACCTGATTACAGTTATAAGCTCCTAAAACACTGGCCATAAGTGATAAAGACTTCCTTTGTGCTTCAGGCTGTAATCCGCATCAAGCCAGTTTCAATAAGGATTTGTACATCTGAAGTGTTGCTGAGGATTTGAATCAAAATTATAAACAGAAAATATAATAAAAGGCCTGTCATGTCTCTGAATTGGTGATGCTACACCTTAAAACCTGACCTAAAGAGTGGAAATGTCACTCTGCTCATGAATATATGATGTGTGTGCTATGAAGCCAGACACAAAGTGAAAGGATGAATTTATTCTTGGCTATGATGCAATTAGGTAATTTTGATAGTTAGCTTACTTTTGTTTTAGTGTGAGGTAGTAAAGCTCCAACTTGAATGAGACTGCTTTGTTTATTCATGTGGTTTGGGGTTTTTAGGTGTACATTTGTCGTAAAGATTTCATCTGCATGAGATGTGCATGTTGGAAACTTAGTTTTGGAGCCTAAAATAGGATTATGAAATTACATGCCACACTTTTAATGAGTAAAACATCCCAATTAAAAAGACATGATGGGCAAATTAAGGATGCCTAAGATGTTCTTATTTTGCCTTTGCTGTTGCTTTTGTTGGATTACCTAGGGTGCATGTAGGGATTTCTATACTGTATAAAACTCCACATCTCGGAAGAGTTACACTGCACCTTGACCATCATTCAAATTGATGATAAAGAGCCACATCAAATATTAATCCTATTTTAAAACCCCTCTCAGGGTACTGTGGCTTCTACAAAATTATTTTTCCTCTCATCTTCATATAAATATTTGGGTTTTTTTCACTTGGTCATTTGCACAGACCAGGCGGTGCACAGGCAGCTCCAGACACTCCTTTGATTTCCTTCCTTTTTTGGCGACTGAAGGGTGGAGCCAGACCAGGCAGAAGTCAGAGCAGCCCTGGAGCTACTTTAATCGGTATAATCAGGCACAGGCCCTGAAGGAGGTTTGCCCCCTCCTTTTGGTTTTCCCTTCGCAGCCTTTCTTTGAGGCTTGAGGAGTTAAGGTAATGCTCTGGGGCTAGGAAGCTGTAATATGCTGGACATCTGCTTTTCTAGAGACATTTGGGATTTGAGACAAAGTAAATTGTCCATTTAGATGCTTCAGTTGCTGGACCTGGTTAGCTTTTGCTGTAAAGCAGCACTTTTTGGCATCTGATGTGAAAATCATGTGGCAGAATAAATTTAAGAGGTGATCCTATGCCAAGACTGTGGCAAAGTCGAAGAGCCTTTTTGATCAATCTAGCTTTTGCTTTCTTATGGGGCAACTTAGCAATGCAGAACAAATCACTGACATGCTAAAGATCACTACTGATTCTTGGAGGAACAATCCAGTGGCCATAATTGGCGGGGGGTGTGGGGTGTGTGTGTGTGGAATGTTTGGGGGATTTTTTAATGCTCTAATCCACTCACTTCAGGATGGGAAGGAAGAAACTGCATTCGTGGCTCCCTGTCTTCTGATTTCTGGTATGGGAATTCCACTCTGAAGCGTCCCAAATCTATGTGGGCTTGGTGCTCCTGGTCTGGCAGCACCAGTTGCTCCAGTGTGGCAGCTCCTGTCAACTTCTCCAGGACATCAGGTTTTCAGAGAACCATAGCACACACTTTAGCAGTGAATTTGGCCCAAAACATTTTGCTTCATTGATTTTTAAATCCCTCTCCTTGCCACCCAGAAAAAAAGTCCAGGTATGGAAAAACAGCAAGTCAGTCTGGTCCCTGGGGCATCCTGGTGCCATTTAAGGGGCAGGCACAAGATTCTTGCCTTGGTTCTGGGAAATCAGAATAATAATAAAATAGATCTATAAATTATTCAGAGCACATGAGCTATTGCCTAATGTTGCTTGGGGCCAAGAACAGGGGTGTGGGTGAGACATCCAGAAATCTGTCGTGGTGAGAGGATGCATCCAGGGCTGGTGGTACCTGACTGGCTTTTGAAGTTTAGGTGTGGTTTGGACGACTGGCGGGGTGTGACATTTGGGAAGCACCATGATATCTGGCCTTTCCAGTATGCCACTAACTCTGTCCCTACATTATCTCTTCTGCTTTTGCTGTGCCTCGTGGTGTGGGGAGCATGGCCGCGGGGATCTGGCAGCTCATGGACACCCACAGGTGGGGGCCATAGTCTCTCAGGCTGGGCCCATGGTCTCTCAGGCTGCTGCTGGCTCCACAGGTGTAAATTAAGACTCTTCCCTTGTTTCTCTTTGTAAGGCACATTTCATTGGCTTAGGGCAGGATCTGGCAAAGAGCACGGGCATTTGAAGGCCTAACTCTGCTTTCCTGTTGTTTTCTTCCCTTTAAAGGCTTTAACTCTGCGGAAGCAGCGCAGGGGAACCGCGCAAAGGCGGCCGGAGGAGGCTGGCGCTGGTACCAGGTCAAAGGTACCAGGGCTAGAAGGGGTCCGCTCCCCTCGAGGTACTCCGCGGGAGCTTGGGCGGACCCCTTACGGCAGCGGCAACTTCGCTCTTGCCCACCGGCACGGGGCGGGGGAGAGAGCCAGCGGTGCGGGGGCCAGCCAGCTGTGCGAGGGGACAGCGGGCGGTGCTCGGGGAAACAGCAGGCCAGGGGACACAGCCAGCGGTGCGGGGGAACGCAGCTGGCAGTGCGGGTACCGGAGAGACAGCGGACGGAGCGGGAACCAGAGCCAGCCGTGCGGATCTGCGGGCCGGAAGCGCGGACGGCCGCCGCCCTCCTCTCCGCCCGCACCGCCGCTGCCCCGCATTGGCCCGGCGGTCGGTCCAATGGGACGGCGGGGCGGGGCCGGCCGCGCTCTCGCGAGAGCGGCGCGGTGCGAGACGGCGGAACCATGTTGCGGGCGGCGGCGGCGCAGCGGCTGCGGCGGGCGGTGAGTGCGGGGCGAGACCCCAGGCAGCGCCCTCGGGCCGCGTGGTGCGCACTGAGCGGGGCCTTTCCGCCGCCTCGGCCGCGCGGGCCCTGCCCAGTGGGGTGAAGAGGGCGCGGGGAGGCGCCAAGCCCCTCCCGCCTGACAGCGGTGGTCGAGAGGGTCTCTGAGAGGCGAGCACCCCCGCGCCGCCGGGGTCCGACTTCTCCATTGGACTCCTCTCCCCCTCTGTCTGGTAAAAATAAAGTTTACGAGTGGACACAGGGTGTTCCAGATGCCCTTTCTAGAGGTCGCGGCAGGCAGGAGGCGAGTACTGTTGTCCTGTGTGGAAGGCATCAGGGAAGTCTTGAACTTCTGGGAGTGCTCGCTCTCATCCATCCTTGAGCAGGACAAGCTGAGCAACAGGTGGAGAAGACTTCTAAAGTTTGTTCCTGTAAACTCTTAAGAACACTAAAAAATATTAGCGACTCGAGAAGAGGCTTTCTGGAGTATTGCGGGTTAATCCAGCGTTTCTCACCTGTGCAGAAATGTGTTGTCGTAATTATTATAACCTGTGGATGAAGCTAATGCAAAACATCTGTTGCTTCTTCAGTTTGACCTTCATATTGCTCAGCTGGGAGGGGTGCTGGGCTTTGGGAGGCCATTTGCTGCTTGGTGTCTCATTGTGGCTGTGATACCAAGGTCTAGGTGAACTCAAGGTTAATTGGAGTAGATGATTGATGAGATGTCCCCGAATATCTGTCCAGTCTCTAACTATGCACCAGGCAATACCCCCTCCACTAGAAGTGTGTATAAATAGCCCTTGTAAACAACTTTAAATCCCGCAAATTTCTTTTTGAGCTCTCAAAGGCTTTTACAGGTATTATAGTTCAGTACAGCTCAAAAATAGTAGTTATGCATATATTAAATGGTTTCAGGTGATAAAAATAGCTTAGAAGATGAGCAAAGATAGACTAGGTCACATATGATTGAATTAATCAGAAAATTCTAGCTGTTATAATCATGGGCATGTCTCAGTTGGGCTTAGGCTGCAGGCTTTGTAGAGCAAAGGTCTTGATGATCTCTGAATCATATGGTACTGCTATGTAAATAGTACTTTACTCACGTGATCACTGCACAATTCAGTTTCATGGCCTGGACATGTGCGTTCAGCTCCTTGGTTTTCAACCACGCACATCTAAACTTGTATCTTTATAAAATAAAGCCAGTAAAACATTCAGTGCATCTTCAATGTATGTGTAACAATGTAGTCTGTGACAGAAGTGAAACTAACTCAGTTTGTTTCACTTTTTGAAAAGTGCAAAATTTATCCCTGCTGACAGTTACAGTTCAAGAGTGAGTGGACTCTAGCTAAAAAGAAGAGAAACCTGTGAAGTATGAACAGGAAGGAAGGACTTTTATAAAACTTAAAGACGGATGAAGGAATGAGACTGCAGGTGCACAAAAAGTGCAGAGGTGGGAATAAGCCATTTAGGGGGTTCACTTTGTTGAAATACACTCGTTGTCTACATTTCAAACAAGCTTTATTGATTTTTATTAATGGTTTGCAAGTGGTATATTTGGAGAAGTTTATTGCATATTACATCTTTCTCTTGCTGCTTCAATCCCTTTGTAATGTAAAGTCTTTATTATGATTGCAAAATCCTTTTTGCAAAGTGGTTTTATCTTTTTATTGCTGTTCTTTACTGCAGTTATAGCTCCTTTTTAATTCAGGTGCTTTTAGTGTTATTTTTCTAATTAGTATTTCCTGAAGGTCTAGAGCTGTCTTTTAGACTTCCTTTGTATCCAGGTCTTTGGAGAGGTTCTAGAAGTATATGCCCTATTGCTGGGGTTCCCTTCTCACCCTGAGTTTACCAAATTTATTTAGTTAGTTTAAAGTTTTTACAGCTACAAGACCGTATCTTACTAGAATTAGGCACTGGTTTGTCATTTAGGAATGCAGCCCTTGTCTTTAGTAATACCCCGATTTCTAGTTCCTGGAGATCCTTCTTGGGAACTTTGCCTAATGTTAATGGTTCTCCATGAGATCCAGAATTTCTAATAAGCAGTTTTAAATTTTTAGCTCTTCACCAATTTGCTTTTACAGCTAAGAAAATCACCTCTAGATATACCTTTGTAGGTCCAGTTGTTTGGTGCTCTGCCTTGTGAACGTCTGTTTTGGTTTTGTTCCTGTAAATTCCAGGGGCTCTTCTAAAGGGAGACAAACTTCATTTTCTCCAGTGAAGTTTCTAGCACCCTTTTTCTTATTGATGCATATTCAGAGCATGGGGTTATGTAAAATTCACCTGCTGCATCTCTTGCATTTCTTAGAACAACTTCTTGGCTGGCCCATCTTGTGTTGCTGTGTCTGCCAAGTGTTGTAGTTAGAGCTGATTTCCTAATTCTGGTGTTAATGATTGTCCTTGGAGCAGGCTGCAGGCAGTTAGCCACCACTATTGCCGGCAGAAGCTGCAGATGCTGCACACCAATCTCGCCCAGCAGCAAGCAAAGATTTATGACACTTCCCTCTGGGTTTTTCCATCTCTTGGTACAACTGGTTTTTAGCATACTAGCAGCAGATCTGTATTTAAGAGGTGCTGGGCATGTGTGCTGTTCAGATGGCCTGTCTGTGAGCTGAAAGACCAACAGATGTTCAGTTTGCAGTGGCTTTGTGTGAAGAGCAGATCACCTGTGCAAATCCAGTGGGTGCCTTGGATGTATGTGGTGTTAGCTTTACCTGTGCATGTGTTCTCGATGTGCCCAGATTGCTGATGTTTTGCTGGGACAGTAGCAGTGACCAATATCCAGTATTTTTGTCTGTAGCCTAGAAATCCAGATATTGTGCTTACATTTTTTGTGCTCTGGTTGGAAAATATTGATGGGTTTCTCAGTGGGGAGCAAAATGGTGCCTTGGGGAAACTTGAGACAAGCAGTTGAGTGAATCTATGGCGATTTTGCAAGTGGCTTGATTGATTAATACTGCACATCTGAGTTAATCTTAGCAGCTTTTGGACATCTGGAAGTTAGGGCCAGGTTTGCTCTACAGTAAATACTGGGGAGAGAAGAGGAAGTTAGAAATTTTGGGTGGTTTTGATTCACAAAAGTTAGTTTAGGTATAAACTGCGTTACTGTCCAGCATTCCCACCAGAGAGGATGTGCAGATGTTTCCGCTGTACAGGAAACATAGGTGTCTAGCTGTGATTTGTACCTAAACCTGAGGAAAATAAACGTCCCAGTTCTACCTCCCTGTTGCTGGTGCGTCATTATGCTACTCAGTTGCCCAAGTTGGAGGTGATTTCTATGGGTAGCCTGATTTTTTCCAGAGCTTGGTTTTCACCAGGAACCTTCTGTGGCATAAGCACTGACCGCTGTTCCTTCTTAAAGCATTTTTTCCAATAGTTTGATAGATCTGTGTGTCTTATTTCTTGTGCTTTCCTTCCTTGCTGCCAGCTGGTTGGGTTTATTCTTTGCCTTCCTATTTTATTTATGCTTCAAAGTAGACATCCTGCCCAAATGCAGAAATGATGTCAGTGAAGTAATGGGCTGTTCTCCCACAGGTGCAGCTTGCAACAGTAACTTCATCAAAATAACTACCTGTCCCATCACTGACTCATTGCAGGTTCTTATTTTTCAGGATCATTTGACTGGATGAATTACCCTCTGGTTTTACTGTAGATTCTTTATTATAACAAATAAAAGTCAGTTTGGTTTGGTTTTGTTTACTGAGAAAATTATTTAATGTGTCTTAGTATATAAAATTCAGACTCACATAGAAATCTTGTTTGTCATCTAGATTTTTACTCATAATATATAATATGACTTTATGTTGAATCTTGTCTTTATGTTCAGAAATTCATCCATGAAGTGGCTTTCCGGAGTGCATATGGTGTATATTCCCACAAATATAAAATATGGGATTAGTGGCTTAGAAATAATACCTGATTAATGCTGTAATAGCCAGTCTGCTCAAGCAACTTCTATTGATTGTATTCATTTTGTCTAAAAACCAGTTATTTCTCAGTTTAATTTAGAATGGTTTGACATAATGATGGTGGAGGTGCAATGCTTATTTCAGGGAAAAATTATGATAGAGGCAGAAATATGTGTGTTTAAAATGCATGTTTAAAATGTCTCCCTTTGGAAATTTGAGAACTTGAGGATTTTCCGTGAGTACGGTCCGCTTTACTCCATGACACAACTCTAAATCATTGGAGTGTGGGCTTTTTGCCACAAAGGCATGGATTTATTCTTCAAATGGTGACTAAAATTTCATAACTTTTATTGCAAATGGTGTATGAAACATAATCAAAAACACATGTTCTGATCTATAGTGGCAGTAAATATTTTGTTATTGGCAATTGGTTTCAAAGGAGCTTAGAATATTTGCTCGCAACAAGTAACCTTAAGTATTAGAGATTAAATGCAGAGCACTTCTACAAGAGTCCTTACTGTTTTAATCAAAAGAACAAATTATGATCCAGATTCTGCAAAAACGTATCTTTGTATTTTCATTTGTGCACTGTGCTTAGCTTCAGGGAAGTACACGGGATTTGCTTTCTGTATTTGAAATTCAGTATGTTGGCATGCTTTGTGGGGTTGAAGTCCGGATGTAAATTTTAGCCTCTCAAATTTTTTCTGGAGCTGTTTTAATTTGAAGTTGTAGGCAAGTGCATGTTTGACATGAGTGGAGATGTGGTTGGAATGTAGGTTTAAAAAATTAGTGTTTGGCTGTGCGTCTTCAGTGTTGTGTTAGTATTTGTTCCTTGTAATGAATTTACTTGGGTTTTCCATGTGTTCCATCCTACACTGATCATAATTTGAGTCTTCAGTTGGGCTTTCTGTAGGGTAAACAAACATTTGAGGGACAATATTCTTGTTCCCATCCAAAATATTTTCCCTACCCGAGTATTAGTCTTGGAGGAATAATACTTCTCATACATACACCTGATTATTAGAGAAGAAGGTCTCTGAATTTAGAATATTTGGGTTTAGTTTCATGGCAGTTTTTTGCCTTTATCTGTTTTCTTTCTTTCATTTTTGCTTTAGAAGTTTGGGTTTGTGTATGGACAGTTAATTGGTCAAAATTGTTATATAAGTACCATTAAATGATGGTAGTACACTGAGTGCTCAAATGTTTTAAAGGAAAAGAGGGAAAAATGAACCTGATACCTATAAAGAGTTCTCCTAGTGTGTTTTCAGGCTGTGAGCCCCTGCTGCTTAATTTTCGTCCAGCCACTGCATAAAATTTTGCTTCCATACATATCTAAATATATAAGTGGGTTCTGTAGCTAGATTTTGTTCCCTGCCAGGGAACCACCCTAGAAAACCAAGTAAATATTTATTTGCAACTATTGATTTCCTTGTATCTTACTGTTGCTTGTCTAATCTTCACTCTTTAAGGTATTTGCTTAAGTTAAACAACTGAGCTTGCATGTAATGTGTTAAAATGTTTTTCTTAATTTTGTTCAGTATTTTCCTGTGGAGTTTCAGTTTAAGCACAGCATGTTACAGACAAGCTGAAGTCAAGTGGGTTTGTCTTTTCTTTTTTGTATCATGCTATGTATTCTCTTTACTTAATAAAAATTATCTAGAATGAGCCTGTTTTGTTCGACAGCAGTGTTTTAGGATTTGTATAATTGATGAATTTCTGTAAAGCCTTGTATGCTCAGAGGAACAGGTTTTTACTGTGCTAAGTGCTAAGTTTCCAACTCCTGTGTGTCTCCCTTTCTTGCCAGGCGTCGGTGCTCCAGCGGTCTCAGAGCACCTTGGTAGTGGCAGAACACAACAATGAGTCTCTCATGCCCATTACCCTCAATACCATCACTGCGGCAAAGCGTCTGGGAGGGGAGGTTTCTTGTTTGGTGGCTGGTACCAGCTGTGACAAGGTAGGAAATGCTATTTTCATACTAATGAAGTAAAGAATGCAGTGAAACAATAGTTGGCAGTGTCTTGGGCAGCCTAAAAAATAATCTGTAGTGAGGAGAAACTGTGCCAGGAGTTGCTAATCTGCCAGAACAGTCTTGCACTTGCGATTGCTTCTCTTCTAAAGAGAAAATAAGGGGGACAGTATCAATGATGATTGTTACATGCTTGAGCAAGCAAATTTTTATAGGACTAAAGGACAATTAACTTTTAAAACAAAATCTGTCTCCGTAAAGTTTAAATGACAAATATTGCAGTGCTAAGAATTTGGAAGGAAGCTTATGCTTGTTTAAATAGAAACCAGCAAAAGTGAAACAACCGTGATAAATTTTTGCTTTTGAGCAAGTTGCTGTTACTAAGCAACCAATAGTTGTGTAAAGAGTGTTTGCAACCTGAAATTCTGAAATTAGTGCTTCTTAACTTTATCACACAGCTCATGTATGTAAGAAGTTCCTTGTATGTTAGCTGTGTATTTTTAGTGTAATTTTTACATGCCAATTCTAGAGACAGTGTAGTTAGTACATTAGTGGCACTTTTATTCCAGCATGACTTGATATTGTGTGAGCAGCAGAAGTACAAAAAAACTACGCCTAATATTTACATACTGTGTATGAACTGTTATTTTGAAAGCAATGTGTATTATCTCATGAAGAAGGCATACTTAGAGCAGCTTATTCACAAATAGGTGGAAAAATCTCAGTAACTATTCAGGTGTTCAAGATGGAGATGAAGCAAATATTTATCTAAATCAAGAAAATGAAAAAGAAATAATTTCCTGGCATGCCTGTCTTTAATTTTCTGTATTCTGCGCTCTTGCATAGGAGAAAAATGATTGTGAATGTTTTTTTTTGGTTTAATGCTAAATATATGGAGTCTATATGTTATGGTGGGAAAAAGTGTTTCATAGAAAATAAAGGTTTAGAGATTTTTATTCAAGAGTCAGTGACTCAAACAGATTCTGCAGCAGCTATTAGGGATTTTTTTCTTTATTTCCTTTTGTTAATTTTTGAGGGTAAACTGATACTCATCAAACTCAGTAAAACTATGCTGGTTCTCGGACGATGCATGTGGTCTCCAGACCTAGCTGTCAGTCCTCTTCTCTCTGATCTGTAGTAACCCTTTTATCATTTAAATTTCACTTGTGCCAATTCAAACAAAAAAATATGCATAAATATGAATTGAAAATACACATTGCTTCAGTGGGCAAAAAGTCAGATGCAAACACAGGGTTGATCCTAGAATTTGGACAGAAGTCATAACAGCATTGTACATTTGTATTTGTTTATAAGGTAGATACTTACTGATCTAAAAGAAAGTAGGATTGGTTTCTTGGTGATTGTATTGGAATACTGAGGAATAATCCTCAAGTGTGGTTGTTGTTGGCTGCTGTAAGAAATGCTGGGATCTGTGTGGAGCCCTGTGTGTAGGAGACAACTTCTGCGAAGTTTGATTTGCTCCGTAGTTCTCTTCTTCACAAATACATTTTCATTATCCAATAAGGTGCTATGCTGTGGATCAGAAGACATGCATTTTATTCCATTGAGGTTTGTTTTGATTTTTAAATTAATGTATTTTTGGTTCTGGTTTTTCAAATCTATAGGTTGTGAGCTGTTTGCAGAGGGGACTCCCTTGCTATGTGTTTCTGGTGCCTGTTAAAACACATACTAATAATAATTCCCTTGTAATCACAGGTAGCATCAGAACTCAGCAAAGTGCAAGGTGTTGCAAAAGTTCTTGTGGCTCAGCATGATGCATACAAGGGATTTCTAGCAGGTGAGAGTTGTTCTTACCTATTGACAAAAGAAATTCATTTGTGATTGAAAAGAAGATAGTTGTAAATTCTGAGCAAGATATTTTTATTCCCAGAGGAGCTGACTCCCTTGATTGTGGAAACTCATAAAAAATTTAATTACACCCACATTTGTGCCGGAGCATCTGCCTTTGGGAAGGTAAGTAGATCAAAGAACATCAGAAAGTTTTTGTAGAAAAGAGACAGACACTGCTGTATGTAAGAGTGTGAATCAAAGGCCTGAGAGAGATCAGCCATGGACAGTTGTGTGTTTGCAAACTGTTTTACAGTAGTTTGCTTAAGAGGTCATTAGTTAGATTTCATGATTCATGTTTGAGTTCTTTTATGAGCTGATGTGGAAGAAACATTCTGTGGTAACCAGCCAATCCTATGGACACAAGGCAAAATGTACAATAAGGCAAACTGGATTAAGTGATCTGAAAGCATGAAAATTATAAGGAAAAGCACAGCAAATTGAGATGAAAAAATCTGTTACTTGCATGTTGAAATTCAAGTATGCAGACCTGTTGGAAGCAAACTTTTTTTTTGGAGTGGGATTTGCATCTGTGATAAGTCATGTATATTGAAATGTTAGTAAACATATATAAATAACACAGATTCAGTTCCCAGCCAGGATGGTTTTTAATGAAAATACATTTTTTCAAAACTTGTTTTTTTTAAGGAATGTCTTTATTAGTACATGGATAGCCTCCGTATTAAGAATCTGGGCAACATTGTGGTGCAGCTAAATTAGAGAAAAAGGATCCTTCAGAAATTTTGCTGATATAGGATGAGTAATGATATCAGCCTTCCATCTGATGACTTTCACTTCCAATCAATATCAATCCATATGCTTGTGTTTTTCCTAACATAAATCTTTATGTACCTTAAGCCTTAGGTTTTAAAATTTTTTTCTTTTAACTGCAGTGTCATAGGAGGAGTTAATGGCTTTTGCTTTTAAGCTTACACTGCTATTTTTGAGTGCTTCATTTGAGTAAAGAATGTCAGAACTGGGCCCTTTTTTCTTTTACTAGATTAGGAGGCAGACAAAAACCAAACAATCATCATTGATATCTTCATAATTTCTGCTGCTGTTTTTATTCTTCTTTCCACTCCTAAAGGTGCTAAGCAATTTTCTAGAGTAAGTTTTGGAGCAAGAGAATATATACTTTAATATTAATTTTTTTTTTTTTTTTTGCTTTGGAGGGAAGAGTGCAGGGGTCTTTTCTCCTATCATTTCTGGCATCTAGCTTCCAGAAGCGCACCTTTTTTTCCTTGAAGTGCCAAGAGCTCAGCAATTCGTGACTGTCAATTTTCTGAGTAAATGGCATCTATATTCAGTTTTAGAATATTTGAAGCAAATGAGTCTCCTAATTTAAATATTGAATTAAAGGTTTACTTACAGTAAATCTCATAAAATGTCTAATGTTGTTACAGTAATGGGGTTTTATTTGGCTGCTAAAGCTACATGAGTAGTCCTTCAGACATCTTAGTTCTATGTCTTAGAGACAGTGTTATATGAAGTTAAAATCGGATCAGCAGTGTTCTTTTACTGTCCATGTGCATTTTACGTAGCATTTACTTTGCTAACTTTTCATCTCTGACTTCTAGAATCTTATTCCCAGAGTGGCTGGCAAACTTGATGTTGCCCCTGTTTCTGACATTATTGAAGTTAAGTCTGCAGATACTTTTGTGAGAACTATCTATGCAGGTGGGTAATCACAGAAGCTGTGTGGTATTTGTCCAATGAAGAATCCAGTATTGCTAATTTTTCTACATGATCCTATTGTTAAAACCTTGAAATATGATAGGAGTTTCCACTTTGCAGTTGAATCAGTTGCTGTGTTTCATTAAAAATGGAGCCTGGGGATGGACACGATGCTCCCTGTGTGAGAAAGCAACTAATTCCAAGGGCTTTGGTAGAAGCTTGTCAAACACAGGTCTGTCACCTTAAGGAATAGGATTTGGTCACATCCTTTCCGTGTACTGTGTTTGTTAATGCCCTTCTGATCAGATTCTGGAAAGTGTAAGACATCAGGATAATTGTCCAGCTTTATTTAATAGGACTAGCATTAGTTCTGATTTAGGATACCACAGGGCTATTTTTTCTAATTATGAAGACATTGAATAAATTATTTATAGTATTTAATTAACTTAATTTGTAATTATTTTTTTCAGTTCTGTTTCTCTAATGCTGGGCTGACACTGTGTTTTATTGTAGATATGAGCTCATTAGCTTGTGTTTCTTAATTTTACTGTGAAGTTTATACCACATGTACCAACAGGGTATTACATTTTGAGTTAGGGTACCGGAATGTGGTTTTGCACTGCACTTTAAGTTGCTTCCCAGTAATTCACAGTTTCAAGATGACTTTGCTTATGAATAGTTTGTTTAGAAAAATGTTGTAGCATTTTTTTCTTTTAGTGTTCCCTGTAGCCTCCAGTGTGAAGTACTGTGTTATATTTTAGAGAGAAATGCAGTCCCACAGATTCTTGGGGGAGGCCTTATTGTCTTCAGTTCTGATGAATTCATGCAACAGGATAAAAGATCTACTTTAAATTATAGACATGCTTTAAGTGTAAGTAGGGCATTTTCAAAGTAGTTTTTTCCATCCCGTCTGAAATTTTAGAGTACGTTGATAAGAGATAATTTGAATGCTTTGTATCCTTTAAAATTAGAGGATTTGTATTCATACTTTAGAAACACAGGGCTAAAATGCAAATGAAAGTATTTGTACTATTTATTAAGTGCTAAGTTTTATTTGTCTAAAACTGCAGTTTTGGGAAATACCTTGTTGGATGTTGCAGATTCTAGTACACCTGCTAATGTGGTTTTGACATTAACATTGAGGTTTTTTTAAGCACAGTGTGTCTGATAATATTTTGATTTTTAATGTGATTTGTTTTTAGGAAATATTATTTGTACTGTGCAGTGTGATGAAGCAATCAAAGTCTTTACTGTACGGGGAACTTCATTTGAGGCTGCACCAGTGAGTGGTGGTAGTGCCAGTGTAGAAAAGTGTGAGTATTTGTTCTGGGATGCTGTTGTTTTATTTAATAGAGTTAGTTTTGCTCACTGCATGGTGATGTTTTGTAGGAGTATTTGTCAAAGCAAACTGATTGTTATCATGTCAGCTTTATACTTTTAATTATGGGTGTTTGCACTTTTTAGTGATGTCTAGTAAGAAAAGATACAGATTATCTAGAGGGTTACTTCCTTTTCTTTGGCCAGAAATGGAGATTATCTTTGCTGAAACCTGTGCTTGTTCCACTTGCTGCCTAAACTTCTGCCACTGCAGTCTTGAAACTTTAAGTAAAGACAAGTTACAGCTGTTTGAATAACTAGATTAATTTTCAAAAAAAGACTGAGCAAAAATAGAAGTGTTTGGATCTCAGCAGTTTTGGTTTAATCATATTGCAATTGAGATAGGCTATTACATCATCAAGCTAAATTAGTGGCAGTTTAAATTGATTTGAGAACACCCAGTTGTTGTTTTAGATCAGTTTTAACTATATCAGTTTAATTTACAATTTAATGAAGCCAATGTAGCTCTCATAATTGAGAAATCCAGTCACAGAATGACAGTGTACTTGAGATTGGAAGGGAATCTCTGGAGATCATCTAGTTCAGCCCCATGGAGGAGGTTGCCCAGGAATGTGTCCAGTCAGGCTTTGAGAATGTCCACAGAAAGAGACTTCACAACTACTCTGGGTAACCTGTTCCACTTTTGGTAACCTCTGCTGTTTTTCAATGTGGGCCTTTTTGTTTTGTGGCTTAGTCCTGCCTCTGAACCATCCTGTATTTCCTAACTTCTGTGGATAGTGGATGTTGCACTGTTGGTGCATTGCCCGATTGGCTTGTCTGCCTGTGATAGTAAGGCTCACACCTGTTATGCTGGGTTGGTGTCAGTGTGTAACACTTGTACAGCAGAATTACTTTTAGTGCAGTTTATACTATAGGTTTCCTAAACACAACTGGTGAATGAGGCTTGTTACTCAGCCAGGAGCAACTGCTGAGACTTGGCAAAAGCTTGCGGCAGAATCAGTTATAGAATGAACTTTGAATGAAGCTTAAGCTCAGATTTCAGCTTGAAAACACATGCTTTCTCATTTTCCTTGCGGGTGTCTGGTTCATCTGTGAATGCAGTGACCCCTCCACCACCCGTCGGTATGTCTGAATGGATTGAGCAGAAGTTGACAAAGAGTGATCGACCGGAGCTCACCAGTGCAAAAGTGGTTGTATCGGGGGGTGAGTGGATCACATTAAAACCGGTTGAAGTAATGGTACCTCTTAGTAAATCATATCTGTAGCAGAACACTCTAATGATACATTTAAGAAAAAAAAAGAAATTATGATGTAATTCTGAAATATTCCATGAGGGCCACTTCCATGTTGGGAAGCACCCAACATGTATATTTTGTAAAGAGGTAAAACATGATTTCAGCATATGCTGGGAGGCTTTGTAAGAACATTGTCATGTTTAGTGAGCCTCTTTAAAATTTTAGCAATATGAAGTGTTTTTTAGATGGAAATTTATCATGTTTAAAATTACTGCTGATCATTTCAGTCAGTCCAAATATTATTATGTAATGACCGTAGTGATTTGAAAGCCTGTATTGATTATGTTCTGCTCCTTAGGTATCAAGTGATAGACTGTGATTTTTACTGTATGCCTACAGCTAAAATATTTTCTTATTAGCCCCACTACAGTGTTTTGTTCCAGAAGCCAGCAGAGGGAGCACAAATTAGTTAAAGTGTTGTTTCCCTGTTTTTGGCGAATGTTCTTGATGGTGCTGTGCGCAGGAAGTAAACAAGACAGAGTGGTGTTGGTTTATACATATGAAATATTAATGGCAAAGACAAAAGCTAAATCTCCAAGTATTAAATACTGGTTAGTAATGTATCAAAAAAACACACCTATTCAAGCGTGTCTTTGCAACTGCTAATACTCATACATAAAGTTTACATAGACAAAAAAAATCTTGAAACACATGGTTTTCATTATTTTCTTTTGTTCTTAATTTTTAAGGAAGGGGTTTGAAGAGTGGTGAAAATTTTAAGTTGTTGTATGACCTTGCGGATCAATTGCATGCTGCAGGTAAACTTGCTTTCTTCCATTTTTTTAAACCGTATTTATTATATTTAAACAGGTCACATTAAAACTGGAATTCATCTTAAGTCTTTTATTTTCAAGTCTCTATCAAACAGTTAAAATGCTCTTAGTTTAGTAATAGATAAAAGTTTTGTCAACTACATTTAAATGCCTGTGTATGAAGCAAAATACTAACCTGTAATATTCCCTGTGCTTCTCAAATCTCCAGAACAGAGGCTTGCAAACAAAAAGTGAAGTTGTCATAGCACATTTTGAAGAGCTGATACTTTATGCATACATCCTTTTCTACTGCTTCTTTACAGAGTCACTCTCACATTCTTGTAGTTGGAGTGGCTCTGTCCTTATGCTAGGCTTTTGTATTAACAGGAGAAAATCAACCATATACAATGTTTCAGCGAAGTATTTTGTATAAAGGTTGGGAAAGAAGGAGAAACTGTTTACTTTAATGTTTTAACTCCATTAATTTGAGCATTCACATTTATATATTCACACAATTGGCTTAGTTTTTAAATTGGTGTTTTTGCTAACTATATGTCCATATGGCATTTTCAAGTTTACTTTGATATTTTTCTTAACCATGCCTGACTTTTGAGGTCACAGCAATACAAGATGGCACATATGTTCCATTTAGACTTGAAGGAACATTTTGGGAAGGTATTTATGGGAAAATCTTCTTTTGACAAAGCAACAAGAAAAAATAATGGAAATATGCCAGACTGAAATCCTTGGTTTTAAATATATGGCCCTTTGGTGCTGGGAGTAGGGATTTCCTGTTGCTTATGAAGTGCATTAGCACTTAGTATTTGGAAGTTTTTAGCTAGTGGTATAGAAAGGGATTACCATAAGAGCTTTTAAGAGGGAAGTTTTTAAATACGTGCCCTTAGAGTGTGGGACTCTTCAGTAAAATACATGGGCTTTTATGGTGATATAAACTTGGCTGCAAATATTTTAAAAGAAAACATTGAAAATATTTTCTTTCAACTAGTTGGAGCTTCCCGTGCAGCTGTTGATGCTGGCTTTGTTCCTAATGACATGCAAGTTGGACAGACGGGTAAAATAGTAGCACCAGTAAGTATGGAAATATCTCTCATCATTGAGGTGGGATAGTTTCTAGCATACATTTTCCTTCAGAGCAAGCACTTAGAGATGAGCTGAGTCTTAATTCTGAGCCTAACAGGAACATCAGTGTGCCCACTGTGATACTGTTACTTGAAGATGTGTTTACAAAATGACAGACGGAAGCTGGGACAGAAATCTCTCCTTTGGGTCAACGGGATGTGTTCTGATACAGCTTTGTCAGGGGTTTACGTGCTGCATTTTGTCATGGCTGCCTGAACCTTTTTTACCTTCCCAGCAGCTGGCATTGATATGCTAAATGATATCATTACTGACATAAACTCAAAATAATATCAATCTGTGGCTTGATCTCTTGCAGTTGCGTGTTCTGCGTTTTTTAAGGTAACGATTTTTAAAAGACCTTTTAGTAAACTGTTCCTGGATTATTGCAATACAGTCAAAGCAAAATTTTTGTAAGAAATTAAAATTCAAGAAATTTAAGAGGGAAATAATCTACAAGATTAGCTGCTGTAGAGTGGAATACCAAGAAGGACATACTCTGAATGGCGTAATATTGGGCAATAACATGCTGCCCATCTTTTTCTGCTATTTCTGCATCCCAATATCACAGGAAACTGATTTCTGTGTCTTTTTGTGTCTTTCTGTGTCTTTTGTGTGGGGCTTTCTGTGGTGCAGAAGTCTGAGACCTTTCATTTTTCTTTGTGACCTGAGGACATACGAGGAAGGCTCTAGCCAGATAAAGCACATTGGAGTGTTTGTAAATAGGAAGGTACAAATGTAGCTCACCTCAGTGTGGGGCAGAGGCCCTACTAAGATGTGATGATCTGTCAGGGGTACACTGAGCTCCACAATAAAGTAAAGGTTTCACCTCTCAGTAAGCAGTTCTTTGTGTGTGGCAACAGAAGGCACCAAGGAGCAACTTTTTTCTGAACACCGGAAGGGTGGGCTGAAACTTACTAGAGAAAGTCATCATATTTCAATTGCTGCATTTACCAAATCGTAATAATTGAAATATTACTAAAAAGCTGTGCATGTTCAAAGCCTTGATAGAATCCTGAAATGTTTTGCCTTTGCCATTGCTGCAAATTTAAGAAATTCATACCATGACCATTATTTTTCTAGTAATACATACAGCAGGGTATAGTAATACTTGGATGCCAAAGACAGGTACTTGTGATTCTTTTGTCAGCTCTTTCTGCTGGATTTTCTTGAACAAGATGTTGCGTGCTTCTGATTTTCTTCTGTCTTGAGTTGTGGATAGGGATGTTTGCGATTTTTTTTTTTTTGAAGGTCTCATCAGAAGCCATCTGTGGGGCTCAGTGGAGGTATTTCTAGGCATGCTAGTGTAAATCTGTATGATAACCAACTGATACAAAACACTCCTTCTGAGAAGCAGACCTATTGATAGGACTAAGGTAATTCCAAAATCTTGATAGGAGTGATATTAACCTCCTCTGTATAAGGAAATTGGGAGGTTCTGTGGATTATTAATGCAACCCCCAATTTTTTCTGCTTACCAGGATATAAGCTAAGTGTCGTTTAATTGTGAATTTTGAAAGGGCATGAGATGAGACTAACTATCCTTAGTTCTTCACTACCCAAATTTCTGTTAATGAGGTGGAGAATATTAATTTGAAGACAGCTTAGCTCTGGCTTGTGTGTTAAAGCTCAACAATGGACATTCTTTCCAGAGTCAAGGGTATATAAACAATTATGTTGAAAGAAAAAAGGCTGGTGTTTGATGACGATGCAGTGCTGTATTTTGCCACAGATGGCCTATAGCAACATGTGAGAGTCATAAGAACATAAAGGCACATCACAGGATCACATCAGTGTTGTCTTTGTCCTCTTCTAGAAGATTGCTAAATAGCCTTTAGTCAGGACTGATGAATGGCTGTTAAACAATGGTGTCATAAATGATCTGAACTGGCAAAATTGCATGGTGCTCCAGCTGTTTGTCTGCAGGCTGATGCATTTTTCTCTCATCTTACTTCTTAACAAGTGTTTATTGAATAGTGAGTTGTGCAGAGTACTGGAAATGATATGCCTCTTCTTTCGAATTTCAGATATGTACTCTGGATCTTAAAATACATGCAAGGATAGCATTCAGTGCATTAGAAATATAGAAAATATTTAATGTTAATTGTAATGAAAGTGCAAGTTGAATTGATAGTAAGCACACGGAGTTGAAGCTACGAATTCCTAATTTAACATTCCTAACTCTACTTCACTGTCTTTGTGGTACTTCAGCTAGAAAGTTATTTTCTGCGGTGGAAAATAGTGTTGACTTGAAGAACTGAGTTTTTTTGGTCAGGTCAAGATGACACTGGCTATTTTAGCAGTTCTCAGAAGATGCTGCTTTCTCCCTGTATGAGATGTGCTCAGTATCACTTCAGGGAGAGCTTGTGGTGTTCTATCTGGAGAATTGCAAAGCAGGTTTGAACACTAGTCAGGTAGAGTAGCTGAGACCTGAGTTTCGTGTTCAGTTTTGAGTTGGTGTGTGCCCTCTGGGTGCTTGGCTTTTAAGCAGGGGAAAAAAACTCTTGGAGTCTGAGCCACACTTGTTCTTCTGTGCATGTGTTGGTTTCTGATGGGAAAATATCTTAGTGTGTGCTCTTACACTTCTATTAATAGTCTCTTGCCCAGTCTCAGTGGAGGATTGGAATGCATTGTTTTCCAGGCCTCTGGAATTGGGTCACTGTGAGACTACAGAAGGGACAAGGGTTAGTTACAAGCTCAGGAAGAGGGGAGGTGCTTCTACTGCTTTTTCTGTGTGACTGCTGGGGTGTGTTTGTGCTCATCTCTGGGTAATAAGACAATCTGAAAGGGCTGTTTATTTCTTCCCCTGTGCCATCAGTTGTGGATTTGAGGAAGGAAGGGTAGTTTTGGTCATTGGTCCTTCATAATTCTGTGACTGGCTTCAGTTTTTAAGATCACAGCCCAGACAGTGCATCACAGAACCCAAGAACCTCACAGCCACAGCAGCTTTCCAAAATGCTGAGGTATTAATACACAAACACATTGCTGCTCAAGGAACAACTGGAGTTCATTTCACTTAAGTGATGGAAGAATGCAGTTAATTAAAGAGCACAGATTTCACCTTGTGTCGGTTTGAGCCCTGCTTCTATGCAGCACATCTGCTCTTCCAAAATAGCCTTGGACTGTTAAACATCAAGGTTTCGTTCACGTTGGTGTTCATGCATATTGTTGGGTTTTGACTGGATCTTCGATAATTTTTATTTTGTACAGTTTTAGTCAAGTTGTTAAACTATTCAATGTATTATTTTTGTTTCTGTTAGTTTTTAACTTCTTGATTTCAGGTGATTGCAGCTCCTATTTGAACATTCTGTCTTGTGAAAGAAAAGGCTGATTTGTATTATTTGATGAGATGGAAGGAAATTTGTAGACATAAGTGGATATATTAAAATACAAAATGTTTTCTTCCTAATTAAAAAAAAACAATTTAGTATATTCAATGTCTGTAATCAGTGACAACTGTTTTATCATATTTTTTACAAATAGAGACCATTTTTCCCACTGTTTCTTATATGCAGGTGTTCTGCAGTAAAATGAAATTTGACTCTCAGGTTAAGTACTGTATGTAGTTACTGTTTAAGGAAAAAGCCCTTGTAAGAATGCTCAAATTAGCTGGTTTTGGATAAAAATATCCTTCCTGAGTACCTCCTACTAAATATTAGTTAAGTATATCCAGTTAGAAGATACTGAATTCCCTACAGAAATCAAGCCTACCACCATTTAGATAAGAAATTTCAAATAGTTGGGGATGTTAGTTTCCACAGTAAAAATCTTCCCAGTTCCTTTTCTCTTGTTCACGAGGAAAGAAACAAGAACAAAACAGATGTGAAGAAGAAAGAAAGTAAAAAAGTGGTTTCTTCAGTTATTTAAAACTTTCATATGCAACATTAATGCTACATTTATAAATTCAGTGTTAGCTTTCCTTACCCAAGGCAAAAATTAGCAACATTTCTAACAGGCAAGGCGGTGTGTTATCTTTCTCAGGAACTTGTGCAATTTGTCTGATTTTCAAGCAAAAAATAAATTCTGACTTGTGAGGAAAGGAAAGCAACTGCTCTAAAACTTTTGTGGATTCTGTTGTTGCTGGACTGTTACCAGTGCATGCTGGCGAGAAGGAGTTGTGGGGGGACTGATGGTCACTGTTTGTCCTCCAATGCCATTGAGCCAGCTGGGCTGTGAAAAGTGCATTCCCAGGGCTGCTGGGGACTGTGTGGGACCTAGACACTTCCTTCTGGAGCAGTATCCACGATGCAGGTGGGAGGTCCTACACTGCAGTGCCACTAGGCAGCTATCTTTGAATGCCCAAACTGTTCCCATGGTTTCCCAAGTTTTCCCTTGCAGCCTATTCTAATTAATTATATCCTTCCCTCAGGTTTTGAAGGAAGGTGGGCTTGTACTGGGATTATATCACAGTCAACATCTTGTCCCCAAAAAACAGCCAGAGCCTCAATGACCCTGAGAGATGCTTCTTTTTTTTGGCAAGCATGTGTGTATATTGTTATCCTCTGACCTTGTGATGGATCAGCTGCTGCCTGAAAGGTGTCCTTCTAAGTTATTCTCTTCAGAGTCTAAATGTTCACTCTTCTAAAATTAATGCTCTTTCAGGATCTAACTCTAGAACTGCCTTAGTTTCTGCTGTAGGATTTCCTAGCTGGCAAAGCTACTTTCTTTTTTTTTTTTTTTTTTTTAATTTTATTTTTTATTTTAAGGTGTTCAGTTGCTGCTCTCTTGTTACTTTCAATGTTGGGTACAAAACACTAATAGATGACAAGAAGCTGAGGTGGAAAACTCAGGAAGGCACAAGTTAGGAAATATGTGATGTAGTAATAACTGACACTGGATGAAATGATTGTGGTAGGAATGAAATTTGATTGCACAGAAGACAGGTGCATATGCTGAGAAACCTCATGTGGGCAAGGCAGAGGGGAATTCAATGTAGGTCTGATATGATGGCCAGGAGGACACTGCTTGGCTTCACTGCTTCAGTTTCATGCTGGAGGATCTCTCTGGCTGCAATAGATAGAAAGAACTTTAAAAGGGAGGCAATTTACAACTGTCAGGAATTGACAGTAATAATGAGAGGGAAAGAGGCATGTCAGAGGTGCAGCTTCAGTTGAGATGCTGAAGAGTGAGATGTTGGTTCACTTGAAAGGCATGAAAGCTGTGGAAGACCAGTGGAATTCTTGTTGCTCCCCCTCTTCTACAAGAGAATGGGATCCTTTCTGAGCTTCTCTGTGCCCCCAGTATTTTACTGGGCATCCCTTTCATGGCAGTGAGTGGCTTTTTAGCACTTGGTAGTTGTCAACTTTCTTTGGGAGCAGCAGGAAGGGAGAGGCACAGTATCACATCATTTACATAATTAGTGTATTTTGTATTTCTTTCTAATAAGTGGTGCTAACTGTCCTTAAGTGTTACTTCCCATCCCTTTCTTAGGGATCCTTTGCTTGTTCAGATTAGCTTATCTGCTGTTTTCCTTCATCCTCTTGTGAGGAAGCATCCAGAAAGTGAATCAAGGCATATTTTATTCTAGCATTTTTCTTCTTTTTCTTTGTTCTCCAACCCTTACGTAAAATTACTAACAGCAAAACAAACTAATTAGTTCCCTTGGCATCATGAGAATTGTCATTCCTCTTGTCTGGATTGTACTTTCTTAAAAAAATGTTCTACTCTTAGCTTATCAGTAATAAGATTTTAATTACTTCTTCATTTGTTGCTGGACATACAAGGGAATATTGAGATAAAGCTTCTTTCTTCAGAAGCATGGTACATAATTTCCTCTGTTCAGCTCAGTGCTTTGTAGGAATGTGTTATTTGTACACGAGGTTTGTGGGTGTTATTTAATAGACCAGCAGGTGCACTTTGCATGGTATAAATGGTTGGTGCTGTTAGGTAGGTAGCAGATGGGAATAGTATTGGAGAAAACCAACTGTTCTTGGGAAATTATTTTTTGAATATCTCCTCTGATAATTCACTATTGTTGAAAAGTAGCTTTATGGTGGCAAACTTTAGAGAGCTGTTTGTATGCAGCTGGGACTGAATTTACAGACTGTCTTTCTCTGACTTGCTAAAAAGCTAAGGATTGACAGCCCCTTTCATCCTGCATTATCCAGTGTAGCTTTTAACTCCAAGAAAACTCTGTTCACAAATTGATGCTCTGCTCCTTTGGGGTTGGTGCAGAAACATTAAATTGTACTAAAATATTCATATGTGAGTGCATTTAGCTGAAAGCAATTGATGTGCTTTTCCCTGGAGAGAGGGGAAAAAAATTGCTGTATGGCCCTGCACTCCAGCAGACACCCTAACCACACTTAAGAGTAATTACACTTCTTGGCTGATCAAAGGTTCTTAAACTGAAAAATAAACTGAACTTGGGATCTTAATTTAGTGGGTGCTTCTTGAATGAAGTGGGTTCAGCTACATCAAAGCTGTACATACTGGAGAAATGTGTGATATACAGTGTAATAGAGATGAACTGCTGTCAAACCAAAAAATATTTTATTTGCTTAATAGCTTGTAATTGGGAGGAATCTCTTGTACAAAGCAATTTTGATCACAAAGATTTCTTTCTAATTTCATTGTCCTTTCACTCTTGCAAGAAAATAAAATATCTGAGCTGCCTTTAAAAATAGTGTGTATGCCAGAGGGGTTTATTAAATGGGCCTATTTAAAAGTATGCTGTTGGTAGGATGATAAATTGATGTGCTTTGGAGCTTTTCAGCATAAATCAAAAAATGTCATAAAAATCAATAGCAGCTGACAACATGCTTGCAAAGTAGCTGGCTCAGCTTGTGGGGCACCTGTGGCTGTCCTGTGGTCTGACGCAGCACCATTCAAAGGTTCTGGGAGTTGAAATAAAAACTTCTTGTTCTCCTAAGCAAATGTCCCTTAACTACCCCATGGCAGCCTAAGGCATATTTAAATATTCTCATAAGTATAAATGAAGTAATTTCATATGCCACAAATTATTCCATAAATAATTGCAAGAGTCTGTATGCATAGGAGAATTAACTGCATTTATATATTGGTAATTGCAATCATCCACATACAGCACTCCTTGTGCATTTATCCAAACAGCATGTATGGATTCTGGAGCCACATGCACAGATTCATGCACATGAAGTCTGCCAGTATGTAACTTGGGTATGTCTGAAGCAGAAATAGAATTTAAGGAATGGCTAAGGAGCATTTTTTTTTTCATTTTAATGATTAGCATGTAATGACTCTAAGACATATCATGGTCATTTCTGTTGGAAAAATATAGTGAATACTTTAACTTGCAACTGAGAAGGTGGAATCTTGACTTTGAATAGGATAAATTTGGGAGTTGGAGTTGTGGGGGGGTTTTAGGGTGATTGTGATGCAAATCTGTGCTTATAAGCTTGGAGGTCTCTGTCAGGGTCCTGTCTACCACCAGAGTTGTGCAGGATGTTGTGTGGCAGGACAAATGAAAGCCCTCTTGGCCTCTGTGCCAGTTTGTAGGCAGAGTTACCTTGAGCTGCTGTTGTAGCCCTTGTGAGAAGCCTCATGTGCTGGTGCCCCCCTTCACATCTGCTCACTATTGAGGTACTGAGCCCTTCCAGCAGCAGTACATCTGGAGTGTTGGTACTTCCTCATGGTGCCTCCTAGTGCTCTGCTTTGCACAGTCTGAGCTGTTAGGCGCATTCAGTATTCTTGTGCCATGTGTTCCCTCCATCCTGCTCTTCCTTGCCATCAGCTCTCTTCTTTGGTGTCCTTTCCCTGTGCTGATGTCTGCCAGAGACTTCATAAAAATACTTGTGGCATGGCTCTGATGTTTGTACAGTATTTCCTGTGTGAAATGAAGTTACTGAGAGACAAGACAATTTTCTAACCTGATGTCATGTCCATATACCACCAAAACTTCCACTTCCTTGAATTCAGTTGCTTTTGGCACTTCATTGGTTCACAGTACTGTGAGCCCTTTGGTCTGAAATGTATGTGTGCTGTTTTGTTGCCCATACTTGGGTGGCACAATGCTGGCAGCAGCCCTTCAGTGAAAATCTGCCTCTGCCCAGCACCAGGGAGTTGATAAATGCTAGTCCATGTCCTGGACTTTGCCGTAAGTGCCTGTAATTGGGGGCTGTGAATCAGCTCCCTGGCAGCAGTAGAGCAACTTCCAGGGTTCCAAAAAGCTGGAACTTGAAGTTGGTGTAAAGCCATGTCTGGCCCCTGAGAGGTGCGATCCAGACTCAGATTGATCTGTTCTGTGCCTTGTGTGGGTCTCCTGCCCAGATGAGCTCTGAAGGAGCCAGAGCTCCTTGCAGAGCTTGCTGTTCTGTGCTGCTGTGGCCCAGCACACTCTGGCAGGGACTCTGCCCTGGGACTCCCTTCTGCTTCCCTCCCTCACGTGCTTCACAAGGCTTGGGGCTACAGTCCTGACCTGGAACTTCGAACTCTGACACAACAATGACAGGATTCAGCAAAAGGCCAGGTAGAAGTTAGTGATTTCAGGGAAAACATCAAAACAAGATTATTACTCTGAAAATAAATAAGGATTTGAATTTCTCAATGCTTTATGTTCTCTCTGGATGACCATTTGAATTCTCTTCAGGACAGCAGTGAACAGTCCTGAAGCTTTATAATTCAGTCATTGTGGGTCCTTTGGGTCCCTCCTACTGAACTGCAGAATAGATTAAAACGAAGATTTAAGCAGTCCTGTCCATTTTACAACACAGAAGATAAGAACCCTGCTGTCCTGTGTATTCTCTGTATGAACACATTGCTGAGGTGATCTCCTGTCAGGGTTAGAGCCGACTGACAGGACCAGTTGTCTGAACCAGGGAGCCAAAAGCACATAACCTACAAGGCCGTGGCCTAGATGCATAATAAATGCTCTTGGACAAGCCTGGTGATTTACAAATGTCCTTTTAATGAAACATCCTTGTCTTTCCTAGATATTTTAATAGAATATATTCATAGGCATCTGGCTCCCTGGTTAGCTGGATTCTTTCCAAAGATTGAACTTCACAATGTTAAGCAGACTGATAAGAGTATCTGGTAGTCTGGATGACTGGCACTTAATGAATTGCTCTAAAAAAAAAATCAAATTACAGTAATGTGTCTTTAAAAAGAACTTGTATTAAAGACAGCATGATGTTAGAATAATTTCTCCTGTAACATCTGTTCTTTTATTTGGTATAATTAAAATATTGCATTCTTACCATGAGTTCTAATGTAGACATATTAAGTTACATTGCAGCTGTGGTTAAAATGGATTGACCTCCAGTAGTAACCCACTTGGTAAAAGCCTGCTGAGGCCAAGGAGTTTCTGAGTGTGTTTACTGGCTGTGTGGTTTTGTGGAAGTATATGGACTAGATTCCATGTTCCAATTTCAAAGGAAACCTTTTTGATAAGAAATACTTTGTTTCTGCTTTATTTCCCCTCCCCTACAGGAGACAGTTTTTGTATAAAAATACAGAAAAACTTCATAAATTTTGTTTATCTATTCCTGTTTAAAAAACAATATAGCGAGCAGAGTCTGTAGCTGTAGAAACATCAGAAAACAATCTTCCTTTTTTTCTTTAATTGATGTAATGACTCTGAGGCCTGTATGGCAAAAGACTCTGTGGGTCTGTGTTTGAACACCTTTATTTGCCACTCTCCTCTGTAGGGCTGTGCATGTCCCACAGCTGGGCTTGGCTCTGTAATACAGTTTCAGCTGCACAGTGGTGAGATAATTTTTTACCCTCCTACCCTCCCTGGCCCCCTAATACTATTTATTGAGTTGAATTAGCTTTTATATTTTCTTAGATATGGAATACCCTTGGTATTTTTAAAAGAGAAATTATATTAGTATTTGAAGTCGTGTCTTTTCTAGGCACGTGTGAAGTACCACCTTTTGACTGCTTTTGATAGATGAGCCCCTAGCTAAATTTGTGTGTTAATTTTCTGTTACTGAATGAGTAGGTGAAATGTACTTTCTTTAGTTTTCTTCCATAATATTAGTTAGCTAAAGAGTACAGCTCTGACTGCTTGCTTGGACTTGTACTGGAAGAACTGTCAGGGAGCTGAAATACCCTTGGTTTTGGATAGATGATAGAATGGGTGACTTTCAGCCTCAGGAGAAGTAATAGTTTTCAGCTGTGAATAAAACAGCTGATGCAGATCTATTTACCTCTACATTTTCATCTCTGTTGACTGTAAGAGTCTTTGGAGATGTGAAACTGGGAGCCCCGAAGTGTAAAGCTGTTGGTGTAGCTGGTGTACCTTCTGTACTCTGTGTGGGAGTAGGCAATGAGTGGGGAAGGAAGGCTTCGGGCCATGTGGACATGGAGGGCTGGGGTGAAGAACACAAACTGCAGGTGTGCAGTGCACCAGCCCACTTGGGTACCTCAAAAGTTTATCCTGCTCTGTGGGAAACCTTTCAAAGGCCTTACACCTGATATTCAGCTTTGTGCATTTTGTCTTATGTAAAGGCTCTGAGGGGCTTTGAACAAATGCCTTGGCTTGCTCTTTGGGCAACTTGCATTATCCATCTGTTGGTTATCTTCCTTAATATTTGCGTTGGGAATCTCCAGGGTGATGGATATAACATGGATTGCCCTGGCATTTAGCTGAGCAGTGTTGTATGTTTTTGATGCAGACTTTATTTTTTCCCCCTAATCTGTCTTTGCTAGATGCTCCTCTTGCAGTCACATTGCCACCCCCAGGTGGGGAAGGGGACTGATCCATCAGTTGCCTTTAGTATTGAATTGTAATGTAAAAACTACTGCATGTAATTTATTTGGATTAAGATTCTATCTCTCTTGTTTTTTCCTAGGAACTTTATATTGCTGTGGGAATATCTGGAGCAATCCAACACTTGGCTGGAATGAAAGACAGCAAGGTATGTGAAGGTGGATGTACTAGAAAAGATTTTTGAGGAAGGACTCACTTGCTTTTCCATCAGTGCTTTAGGTGTTTTTGTATTTTCTGCTGCTTTAAAACACTCTTTGACAAAAAAAAAATACTGTGGCAAAACATCTCACCTAGCAGAAAAACCTTTGCCCTACAAGCCAAAGTGATCAGTGGAAGCAGCTAATTTGTTTAAAAAAAACCCAGCCCAAAGCTCATCTGCCTGAATTCTGTACAATAGTTCCATTTGCCTTTATTCCAGACTATGACATACTAATTCATGCATAACAATGTGCAATTTGAATTATGAACTTACTATTCCATAAAGTAAAAGATGTCTCTGACATTCCTGCATTTAGCCATTCAAATGGAAACCTGCTATCAAATGGCAGTAAAACTTTAAAAGGTTTAACTCATTAGTTGCCAAAGGAAATAATCCAAAATTGGAACTGCCAGTTTGGCCCACAGTGCAGTGTTTGAAAAGAGGAGCAGAGTTACCTGCTGATTGATACTATCAAATGCCAGACATCATAAACTGCCTCCCACAGTAATTTTTAAAAAGGATATGTATTTTGTTTTTCTGTTTTCAGGGAATGAACTTAACCAAGCCACAACTTGGAATAGTTTATAAAGCTGAGGAAAAGGGTTGCAAGACTTTGTAGGTAGTTTATTTTGTTTGACCAGCGACAGACCAGTGAGTTTGTGATTGGTAATTGTCCTCACAAACTAGCCTGTGTGGTAGGGTGATCTCTGCTTTCTTACAAGTTATTTTTCTCATGTAATTTATAAATATTTGGGGGGGGGGGAGAGAAAAGATAAGCTTTCTAAAAGTAAGGACTCGAGTGGTGTTATCATTAGTTGATGCAATGGAGAAAAAACAACCTAAATTCAAAATGTTAAGGGTGTGTGATGGGCAGGGGTGAAGGTCCCTCTTGAGAAGTAGGAGTTGTGGGAGTTTCCCAAGGGCTTTGGTGGAACAGCACTGCCACACTGTCTCCTGCTTGCAGTGCAGCTGAGGGAGAGTCCAGGCACAGCACTGCTGCCACGGGCACCTCAGCTCCTCTGGCACTGCTGGGCCACAGTGGCACAAGTGGCTTTGTTTGGAGGAGTTCAGTCTCCAGCTGTGCCCTTGGCTGAGTGAAGAGATGGGCAGGTGGGATGAGCAGCAGCCACTGACTGGGACTGGACATTAGAAGCTGCATAAGACTTGATGTAACTCTCTTTGTGTTTATCGGCTGCCTTATCTCAGTTAAGACTGACAGTGGCATTGGAACCTCTGACTTGAAGTGTCAGAATTTTCTTTGTTACAGGAAGTACTGAGCGGTGATATTATCCTACGCTTTTATGGCTTTTCCAAAGATATATTTGATATTTTGAGGTATTGTGCTATAAGAAATAAGGACAGATGAAATTTGTTGATATTAAATGCTTATTTAAGCCTTCAATTTCTCCCATATCTCAGTTTTCTTAATGTGTCTGTTTTAAAATTCAGATTTAGTTATTGGTATTTGGAATTTAGGTGGGGTAGTTATGGAAAAGATCCAGTTTTCCCAAAGAAAGAATTCTGCAGCCATGGGAGCTCTCTGGAGCATCCCCTGTCCTCCCTCAGCACTCTGAATTATCTGGCATTGTGAACTTGTGCACTTCTGGATATGTTTTCCAAAGCAGTCAGATGCTTTCTACCAAGTGAAATGTATAATTTATTTATTCTTTTACAGCAAGGTAGAAAATGCAGCTTTTGAGGAGACCTGAAGAATCATTGTTACTTTCTTTCCTTATTTCTAATTCCCTCATGAGACTTCCCCAACTTTTCTTATTCAGAGATTTAACTCACAAAGTTGTGAGCAAGGTGATGCTTTTGCTGCTTACCTGAGCAGCAAAATTAATGAGGTAGGGAACCAAATCGTATTGAAGTTACTTCAGCTAAAGGAGGCAGAGCAAGGACTAGGCTGCCAAATGAATGCTTCAGATAGTTTTGCAAGCAATTTGTTAATTATTTTTGTGCTAAGGACAAAGCTGGCAGTCCCTCTGGAGTCACTAACTGCTGGCCCTGGCTGGGCCTCAGCATCAGCCTCCGTGGATGGTTCTGCAAGGAATGGCAGGGCCTCAGGAGGGTCAGAGAAAGTCTTTACTGGACCAGTACCCTCAGGGATCACAGCCTGGATTTTCTGCTTGCAGCTTGTCAGGGGAGGCTTGCATTTGCAAACAGGGGTAACTGAACTAAAACCAGTCAAGCTCTGGGGAGAACATTTCAAGAGCAGCATTGGTGCAGTACTCCTTGGCTATGAGCTGGCTAGAGGGCAGACGCAGTGCTCTGGGTGCTGCCTGCTTGCATGTGTGATGGGGTTCTTTACAGGGACTCTCAGGGGACAAATGGCGTGCCAGGAAATAACATTTCTGGGGGACTAAAACCACTGGATTTGTAAACTCTGAGTTACTGCCACTAGGCCCCCATTACCAAGCCATTAATTTTGTTGGACTTTGAGTGGAGGGAGTAAAACAGACACACAAAGTGTGGCTCCTTGGGTGTGGCAGGTGTGTGCCTCAGCTGCCTGTTGGGTTAGAGCTGCCCTGAACCACTGATCTCACGGGCAGTGTGAAGGTGGGCAGGCAGTGCAGTGCTCTGGGCCCCTTCTTGGTGTAAAGCTCCTTCTGCAAGCTGTTGGGTTTTCTTTAGGATTCTTTTCCCTTCCACTATGGAGTGCTCCCCATCCTGTTGCAGATTTTGATGAGAACACCCACCCCTGCTTATCTTGCTGGCAAACTGTCACAGGCAGTTAAAGATGATTCTATGTATGGCAGAGTTTAAACCAAGACATTTTCTGGATCATTGTGTTGGGATTTGTTGTGCTGTTTGCTACTGTGAGGCAAACTAAATGCTATGTCCCATTTAAATACAGAGGCCTTTGTGTAGGGCTTTATTGTGCTCCTTGTAACTGCTGCCTCCAGGTTAGTTCTGCAATGGTGCAGCTTAGAATGTGCAGAAAATCCTTTGTAGTAATTTTTTTTCTATGTTTTTCAACAGGGAAGGATAGCAGAGATATGTGTGATGAGCAGGGAAGGGAGGTTTTTATTTTCAGGAGGACTTGTGGTATATGTGGAGGGAAGGAGGGAGGTGTTTGCTTTTGAGATGGAAAAATAGTAAATGCCCGGATATCAAGCTTCTGCTTCTGGGGGCTTGGAGCGAATACAGCCAATTTCCTGGCTAGAAGACCTGGCCTTGTAATCCAGATCCAGAGGATGATCAATATCTAGATTCATATGGTGCTTTAATTTTGCTTGCAGACCATTGTTGCTATTAACAAGGATCCAGAAGCTCCAATTTTCCAAGTGGCAGACTATGGACTGGTAGCAGACTTATTTCAGGTGAGGCTGAACTTGATGTGCAGGCTAACTTTGGGAGAGCTGACAGGAGCTTATGATTTATATTTATATTATTACACTATTTATTTATACTATTATAATCTAATGTGTGTTAGCGATGTCTGTATGAGGGTGTTTGGGTGGTTGCATGCTTAAAATTGAATCCCTGCAAGTCGGTTGTGTTGCGGGGGTGTCACAGCGAGCCTGCCTCAGTTCTGGTTTCCTGAGGTTGAATTGTTTTGGAAATAAATGCACATAGGTGCTTGCATGTGTTTTTAAGCTTCATAAAGTTTGGAAGTAGAGAGTTGGCAGGAGGTGTGATAATTTCCGCCTGGGCTTGCTGCCTCACTGACTGATGCCCAGGAGGAGCTTGCAGGTCCCTCTGGAGCCCCGAGGCAGCCCTTTCCCAGTGCCTGTGTCACCGCTGTATGCGGCCACACATGTGAGTGGCAGGAATGTCGTGGCTCTGTGGAGCCACAGGCAGAAACTCTGCCAGCACTTAATGCCATTCCTGAAATAATGCCCACTGGCTCCATGGTAAGCACAGGGCTCTTTGTAAGGCAGAGACAAAGTCGCATTCTGAAGCAACACCATGTAGACAATTTCCTTAATAAATTTTGTACGAATGCATTATTTCCACCTAATGGAAATGTAGCTCTCTTAAATAATTAAGAAGCTTTATTCAGCAGGAGAGAAGTGGGGAGTGCTGTGAGCTGGGGTGACCCACAGCCACTGGAGTGCTGTGCTGGGTAGGAGGGTGGGCAGTGTAATTGCAAGGTTGGGAACGCCACAGGGCGCGTTTGTGGGGATCAGAGGGGAACATGCATTACCCTGCACTGGTGTTTGCAGGCAGTGCCAGAGATGACGAAGCTCCTGAAGAAGAAGTGAGTGCTGGTGACAGGACCCAGCTCTGTGGAGTGAGGCCAAATAAAGGATTTTACTGGAAAGAGGTGGGATCGGTCACTATAGTGTTGGGATGGTTGTTATTTGTTTTTGTTGGGGTTTCTTTGGTGGTCAGTTGCATGGTACATGGAGTGGTGGGGTGGAAGAAAGTAAGACAGAGAAGGCAGGTAAGAGAACAAGTCAAGAGCGATACAAGGCACATACAAGGCTGTATGTGTTGTTTGTCAGTGTTTATTCCCATCTCTACACCCCTCTCAGCCATTGCTCAGCCCTGGGCAGGGTCAGGGTCGGGGGTCCGACTGAGGAGCCAGGCTGGGCCCAAGCTGTCCAGCAGCTCTGTCCTGCCCCTGGGCACTGTGGGGCTGTGCTGGCCCTGGACTGGTGGATGTTCTGTGGTGTTCCCGGCACAGTCTGTTTGTCCCTCCAGGAACTGTGGGTCCATATTGGCCTAAGGCTGCTGGAAGGTTCATTGTTCCCAGGTGACCACCACAGGCCCCAGCTGGCCCAGAGCTGGTGGCAGGGTAGGTAGGTCATGTGCCACAGACACTGGTGAGCAGAGGTGAACCTGGCCTCGTCCTGGGCTGGTTGCCTTTGCAGGAGGTGCCACAGGTTCTCTTCTGCACTGCCACCTTGCCTGTGGCAGCCTCGTGGGCCAGTGTGGTAAGCGTGTCCCCACAGGAGTCCCCACTGCCCCAAGCTGGCCCTATGCCTCAGGAACCCTGCCCAGGCATGGCTCTGGGGGCCCCAGCCCTCCATACTTCTCCTCAATCACTGAGGCACCCTGGGGGCAGTTGAGGAGTGGCTTGATCTGGAAGACATCAAGACTCTCCTGGTTCCTGCGGTTGTAGACACTGAGCCGGTGGCCCAGGTTGGGGCTGGCCCCCAGTGAGCCGGCTGGACTGGGCAGCTTCAGGTTGACAGGATCCAGCCCCTTCTGCACCAAGCACGCCTCTTCTGACAAGGACGAGAGCAGCTCCTGCACCACGGCGTGGGCTGTGCACTGCTGGGCGGATGCCAGCTCGGGCTGTGGGCCTGCACCTGCCTCGCCTGGCTCCTCGCAGGCCGTGCTGCAGTCTGGGGATGAGCCCAGGGTCTGGCTGCTCTCGCTGCAGCCCCGTGTGCCTGAACTGACAGTGGAACGGGAGGCACTGCCCGATGTGAGGCTAGCAGAGGTCCCGGTGCTGCCCAGGCGCAGCGGCACCTCCAACGTGAACAGCTCCGAGGAGATGTTGGGCTGGTGCACGTCGATGGCCGCTGTGGTTACCACACAGATGGCGGCCTCAGGGACTCCGCTGTCTGCAGGGACAGAGCAGAGGCAGCTGAGAGCCCGTGTGGGGAGGGACTGCAGAGAGCTACAGCATGTTCATGTTTTAACGCCCTGTACCTGTGGTGATGTACACAGAGCCATTTGAGATGCAAACACACTGTAGTGCACAGACCCCCTTTAATCTAGAGAAAAGGGCTGTGCTACCATGTACATAGATATACACTGCCCTTTCTCTACCCCAGCTCTCCGTTTGTTTATAGGGGGAGCAGCTGTAGAGAGATACAAAGGTATGCCAATATGTGTATGTATATACAGTCACTCCCAAACACCAACACCTAGCTAAAGGAATGTATATGTGTGCATAAGGAACCTCATCTATAATCCATTCTGCCTGCATGTGTACATAGACAGGCACTAGGCCATAGCTCCTCCCTTAAATACCTGGAATTAGCTACTGCTACAACAGCATGCAACACCCCCAGACTGTGCTAGTTTTTCTGTATTATGTGTATTCCCATAGGGATATACATACACAGATACACACACATTTTTACCTATACATTAACAACCCCCACTTACTGGCAATTTACCACCACACCCACTCTCTTGAGACAGTCTTTAAATTATGCACATATGCATTTTATGTATCTTCTCCTATATATGCTGGGGATGTATAGGCAAGGATACGCAGCCACACCTAATGCCACATACCTATATATACATCCATGAGCACACACACATTACATACAAGACACAGATGTACAGATGCAGTCTCTCATCCCCTCCCCCCCCCCATTTTATACACACATGCTCTTTATATCATCATGGAGATGAGGAATTATGTCTGTATGAGCCCCATATAGAATACATTGTACACAGACCTTCTGTTATACAAGATCCAGTGCCCCCTTGAAAAACATAGTTATCCACCATTAAAAAAAATATATATACAACCCCTCTAGCTTTCTATAAAATGTATACATATTTCTCTGTGTATGTGTATTTATTTGCTAGATATATATGTAAGAGATCATACCTATACATACATCCCTTTGTATTTATGTAGCTATTTATATACGTGACTTTAGACAATAGATCTGGGTATGATACAGTACACATACATATCATATATAGGCTATTAATACATGCCTCCCCTTTAAGCACATAGAATTATTATCTATTAATAGAACACCTGTGCTCTAACACATGCGTGTGCCTACCTTTATATAAAAATACACAGATTTCTCCCTATTTGTGTATGGCTGGGGAACAAAGTTATAGGGATAGACAGAATACATTTTACCTATATATGAACACCTCCCTCCCCTTTATAGTCTTTTTATGTATATAATTCTATGCAAATATACATATATATATATACACACACACACACACACACACATATTTACATGTACCTTTTCACAGCTTTCCAGTATATTATGAGGATCTACAGAGCTATATATCAATACATAATACCACATACCTCTCTCTATACATGTGCAGACACATATATATAATACATAGGTGAATCTACACAGTCTCTCACCCACCTAATCTTATACATATCTAATCTTTATATAGATTTAAGCATTAAAAGACACATGTATCAAATAAAATACACATATAATACATGTATAACACTCTAGCTATACATGACACCTCCAACCTTTATACATGTTTTAAATTATATACATACATCTTTTTATAGATAGGCCTGTACATCTGTGTGTAATACAATATTCACCTGCCCCAGTTTAAATCCATATAATCTATACCTGCATATATTTCGCCATACAGATACAGGGGTTAATAGTACATTATACCTATGAATATGCAGACATTTTTATAGATGCATTGTGTAGTCCCCTCTTTAATTCCATACAATTGTCAGTTGCACCCGCACAGCCCTACCTTTCTGTGCACAGACTTGTCACAGTGTGTACATACATGGACAGTGTAGGTATCAAGATATATATTACAGCTATACTTGCACACCCAGAGACATACACGTTGTATGTGATAGATATTATGCACAGCCAGTGAAATGTGTGTATATACACATACACCTTGGTAGAGATCATCACAGGTATTCAGGGGGTATATAGAGAGAGAGATTTACAAACTATGCTGTACACCTGTACATATACTCACATACATAGTCTATAGAATACATTGCTATATAAACAGTCTCTCTCCCCCTCTCCCTTTTACATACAAATAAGCCTTAGATTTCTCCATACAGATATGGGCAACATGCATATATTAGCTCCATACAGAATATTTTACATACACACACATATATATGTGTATATATACACACATACATACACTATAATATATAGCCCACCCCTTAAATATATATATCTATTACTAAATAAAAAAGATCCCACCTCTATATGTGTGTGTATTTATTTAAAAGATGCAAGTACATATAAATATATATATATAAAGAAATACATTGTACCTTTACTTGAGAACTCAGATAT
>VXBU01013150.1:25611-103713 GCA_013400315.1 Bombycilla garrulus | reverse complement strand
ATATAAATAGATTTATGTATAGATATCCATATTTATAGAGTGAACGTCTCTATGCACATATCTACATTTCTCCTTCATAATATCTCTATATATGTACACATATTTATATAAAACATGTCTATAGATACACACTCATGTACTTCCTAATATATAAAGCATATAAATATTTAAACAGGCTCTCACATACCTACCCACATATATCTCTCCCTATATCTACTATATCTATATCTATATCTAATGTATCTTTACATATACTTTTACATATATAAAATATCAGTGTAGTACACAGATCTTTACCTATCTGTCTGCATATATACACATAAAGGGCTTCATTTATACACGCACAGATATAGGATAAGTCTATATATAAAATTCCATGTACCTATAAAATTACAATAAAGTATATATTTAATATGTAAAACATACACATAATAACATGCATAAAATAGATTAAAAAGGGATGTATATGCAGACAGTCATACACACTTCTAAAAGATATATAATTATGTTTTAAAATAAAATCTATAGGCACATTTTTTCCCTCTGTATGTGTCTATGTGGGGAATTTGCATATAGGGATATAATTTACAATACCTATACATGATACACAGAGATATGTCATACATATGATACATATTAAAAGTATATGTATATAGCCATTCACATCCCCTTGATTTATGTTACCTAAGAAATACAATGTATGAATTTACAGTTTCTCTCACACCTCTCTACAAATATGTATCTATCCCCATATATATGGGATAGACATATATACACACACACATACATACATCGTCATATCTAGGTATATAGCTCTCCATGTATGGATATAGCTATAGATACATAATACATTACAGTTACATATGCACACACATGTATTTGTAATGCATATAAAATATAAATGTATAGACACAAACATGTACAAATGCCTTTACAGATCTTTAAATATACAGGAACATACTGTAGCTGTATTCATATGCACATATCCTGGTCAATAAACAGATTACAGAAACCCTCTTTAGTAAGCTCATCTATCTCCCCTTGTACAGAAATGATGCAATGTACATATACAATACATATGCTCATAGAGTCATGGAATGGTTTGGGTTGTGAGGGATCTTCCAACCTATCCAGTGCCACCCCTTCCACTAACCCAGGGTCCTGTCCAGCCTGGCCTTGGGCACTGCCAGGGATCCAGGCCAACTGTGGCTGTACCCCACTCAGTTGCTCTCAGCCTGGCCCAAAGGCAGAGTGGCTCCGGCCCTGGGCAGCTCCAGGTCCTCCTCTGGACTCGCTGCAGCAGCTCCATGTCCTGCTGATGCTGCTCCTGCGGGAGCTGGGGCAGCTCTGCAGGTGGAGCTCAGCTGAGCGGGGCAGGCGAGCTTCAGGTCCTTGTCATCAAGGCTGCTGGTCTCCAGGCAGGGCTTGTACTCGGGAGTGCAGGGACACAGGGCCAGGACCTGTCCCTTGGGCCTGCTGCATGCCGGGAGGATTCAGGAGCCCCACTCTCCAGCCTGCCTGGATCCCACTGGATGCCAGCTGGGTTTACAACCATGCACTCACGCTCTCTTCTGTTTAGTATTTATGTAGCTTCAGGTACATATAAATCTATTTCCATATGTGTGGATTTATATACAGGATTAAAGATATACAATACATTATCCAGAGATACATATTTTCATTCCTGTAACATATACACATGTATTTCTATAATATATACACATATATCCTGACCATCTCTTCTCTCACACTCCTTTATACATTTTATATATTTAATATATGTGTCCTAATAAAATATCTCAGTATGTATAGACACACAGCCTTTCACACATCTTTATATTTATGTAAAGATATATCTACACCTATACAGAAAATCATAAATACCTTTATATGTGTATAAATCCGCTCACATAATACCCACATGGGGTTGCGTGTATATTTGGAGAGACATATATGATACACTATATACATGCATATACAAACATTTATGTATTTAATTAAATCTTTGTCTATGTACATGTATCTGGGTTTGAGTGTACATACGTGGGATATATAGAATACACTATAGATTTATATACATATTATATATATATACACTAGACACATCCTTACATAAATCTGTCTATATATACCTATATTTCACTATGTATGCATACTAAATATAGGGATAAAGTATGTAATACCTTACATATGTATACACACACACACACACACAAATGCACATATATGTTTACACACACAAATGCACATATGTGTTTACACACACACACATATACCTTGCGTACATGTATATGCAGGCAGATACACATTTTTTTCCCTATAACTCTGTATATATGGGGATGTATATGTGGGGATATACATTTATAACTCATTACATTTAAGCACGCACACTTTTTTAATATACATACAAAATGTTATATACATAAAGGGGGATGTGCACACCCTACCTTGTCAGAGCCTGCCTTGCTCAGCCTTCCCTGGCCCCACTGTGCTGGCAGCCAGAGCATGGCAGTGAGACCACGCCTGCCAGAGCACTGCCAGTCCCAGCTGGGCTGGGCTGTGCAGAGCCCCCAGCACCAGCAGGAACCCCCAGAACTGCCCAGCAGGGCTGTGCAGAGCCCCCAGCACAGGCAGGAACCCTCATGCCAGCAGGATGCCTGCCAGGAACATCCATTTGAAGGTTGCCCTCAGGTCAGGGCCCAGCCGCTGAGGTTTCCCATCATTCCATTTAACTTTTCTGAAAGGTTCCCAGCGTGGTACTGGGCTGTCTCCCCACTTCTTTTCTCTTCATTTGTTTTGTCCCTACTGTTCATTCTCAGATCCATTTGAACTGCTCTGTGATCTGGACAGCCCAGCTACAGGGAATTAACCCCTCCCAGATCTCCAAACTATCCTGAATGCCATCAGCAAGAGCAAACTTGGGGCCCTTGCTCTTCAACTTTCAGAGAATCACTATTGGCACACACTTCCACAGACCAAACCAGAAGACTCTGGTAGGTTTCATTTCCAGGACGGATCTATGCCACTGCTCAGTCTCACCTGGTTTACAGCACACAATGCAATGCAAAAATACAGCTCGAGTTGGTGTTTGCAAGCAATACTCACCACTGCTGGGCTCGTTGTAGTATCGACTGATGTAATTATTCATGTCATCCTCTGAAAGAACACAAAGGCAGCCTTAGGAGACCATTTATTTCATTAAATAGCTGAATCCCACCCTGTGGAAGGGCTTTCCTCTCCCTGCATGCCCAGAGCCACCTGCTCTGGATTTTTAGGCCACAAGTCCTGAAAGCATTACACCTCATCCACACTGTGGTTGTAGCCAACACAGGGACTGGATTATCCTTTGTCACAGTCCTTGGCAGCACCAGCCTCAGAATGAGGCACTTTGGGCTCCAAAGGAAAAATGCTCTGTGATCTTCGGAGGCTGATGTGGGGCTGGCCATTTCCCCTTGCTCTGTAGAGAAAAACACAACACTGGGCTTTCCCTGGTCAGCAGGGCCCTCCCCTCCCACCTAGGGCACACAGGAAAACCTGGTATTTATCCTGACAGGCTGAACCAAGGGCACCAGCACAGAGAGACCCATTGCTGATGCACCGACATCCCCAAGTCACCTCCCTTCCCCAAGGGAGGCACCATTTATGATTTTAATGTGCAATTTTCACCTTCTAAGATGTCTTTTCCATTTTGAATGAATAAGGAGTTATTTTGGTGTATATAACACATACATATAAATAAAGATCATAATGTTAACATTACACTATTTGTTGGCTTAAAACCTACTATAAAGAATTATACTAATCAAGGGTGTAGTACTAAATTTGTAACTGAATTTCAACACAAGTTAAAAATGAAGATGTGACCACAGAAGGGAAAGCAGCAGCTCTATTGCATGTACAGATTTTGGATGCTGCAGATGACATGGGGATTTACCGTTACCTTACAGAAAAGCAGAACATGTTACTGTTGTGGGAAAAAAAATAAACTTCTCCTGTTCTGAGCAGAAGGCAAACACTGCTGCTAAGAAACAGTAAGGGCAGGCCCAGAGAATGTCAGGCTTCCAAGCAACCTGACCTGCCCAATTTGCAGTGCTCTAAAAGCATTCTCTCCTTTTAAGTGCTCTTTTTGATACCATGTTTCAGAAACCCATGCCCATCCCTTTGAGCCAGATTTCCTTCATCCCCCTGGGTCTCTGTGGCTACAGTTCTGCCTCATCACAGCACATTGCGGTTTGCAGGTGAAAGAAACAGATGTTTTCTGGGGAACACTTTCCTCACACAACAAGACCCAAACCACCAAGCACTCTGTACCTGAAATAGCTGCACTCATAAGAAGGCAATCTAACCTGACACTGAAAGGCAACGTGGTTGTTTTCCTGGTTTCATTGGATCTTAAAAGCTTTTTCAGCCCTTGTTGATCTTTAAATGCCTGCAGTCAGAAGTGTGCTTTGTGCTAATGTCTGAGTTTAAAAAGAGCCTCAGAGTAGCTCAAGGTGATGCCGCTGAATTAGGAGTACATTGCAAGGCTTTTCATCTATCTGCTACTAAAATACACTTCATTTCAGTCATGCATAATTGATATTTTCAGTGCCACCAAACCTGCCAGCCATACAGACGCAGGTTCTGGTTCAGAGAATGCCTGTGTAGCTGTACTTCTGGTAGGACACTTTCAGCATCTTTGAGTCCAATTCTAAGCAGAACTGTTTTCTAAACAAGGAAAAAGGCTAAACACTTTGGCTGGACAAGAGTCACCCTCCCTGTCACCTGACAAAAGCCACCAATAGGAGCCTTGGGTGCTCCCAATAGTTTCTCCAAATGCCAAGACACTTTGCATCAAAGACAGGAAGCACTTGGAAAAGTTACTCACCTGCTTTTCATGTCTTAAAGACAATGCTCAAATCAAGGCTTCCTTAGGACTTGCACACATTGACTGCCCTGGCCACCTGTCTGCCAGCTGACAGAATGTATCAGGGCACTGCTTCCAAACACAGCAGCTGTGTCCAAACCAAGTTAGCAGAGAACCAGTCTGCTCTGTATGGCAGCAGTGGGCACTGCCAAACACCTGGAGAGGAACCCCAGAAATGCACTGCCCCTGCTCCCTCTGAGCTGGGAGGAGAATTCCGGCCTGACCTGGCCCTGTGTCTGGCCATTGGCACACAAGACTTGGGGGAGCTCCAAGCTGCCTACTTTAATGTTATTCTGTGATGGCCATATTAATGTCATTGCTCACCACTGCTGATCTATTTAGATATAAATTAAATATATATGTATAAATATATCCATATGTGCATGTGTATGCAAATATTTATACACATATACTCAACCTTGAGTAGTTTCTTATGCATAAAACCAATAAAGAGTAACAGAATAACAGCAGCAGAATAAATATTTCAACAACACTGAAATTTCTGTTTCTGAATTCAGTTTCTGAATCATTACATTAAAGCAAACTGACAATTAACAAACTCATCTGAGTCCTATGGGAGTCTCAGCTGCTTTGGGCATTGAAGGTTATGAACAATTCCAGATACCTCCCGTTATATTCTACATCGCTCAAAAAAGGAGTTCAAAACAATGCAACAAATGTCCAACTGAAAGCTCCTATCTGTGCATGTGCATATAAAATGTACCCACAAAGCCACAGTAGAGCACAGCATCACAGAACACTGCTGAAGTGCTTGTGGGGATTTTGAGATGAAGTCCCTGCTCAGACTGGGGGTCCCATGGGATCAGGATCAGCTGATGGCACGCAGGGAGTTTGTAGGAGCGAGAAGGGAAGACCAGCTTTTAGACAAGGGGGAGAGCTCTTGAATTATTTACACTCTACACAGTGTTTTCTGCTGTCAATCTATCTATTCCAGTTTCAGCTGCAGAAAAGGAGTTGTCTTAAAAAATACTGGATTCATCACAATTTTCATGGGGTTTTTTTAAACTTTTATTTTATATTTCTACCACCTTGGAATTTTCAGGATCCAGATTTTTTTTTTTTCCTTTCCTAGAAATAAATCCCTCTCCTCCAATATACAGAAATGTTACCTGCACTTCCTTTTCCAGAAGACAGAGTTGGCATCTTTAGCTATAAAGATGCCTAAATGGTATTTGTAGGAAACTAAGAAACTGGCAGTAAGTAGAAAGGAAAAGTATTTCCCTCTTAATTCCCATGAAAATTGCAGTGGATGGTGACTGGGATCCTCCTGGTACATGTATCAGCAGGAGTCACAAAAACTTTTCCATTGGAGAAGGCCCTTAAGATTGAGTGTACCAGTAAACCTAACAATGCCACAATGCCATGTCCATCTGTGCCACACCCACCCTTAGTAAATGACCCTGAGGAAATCTGGATGACAGGAAATTTAGTGAAGATTCAAAAGGTGTGAGCTGAGAAGGAAGAGGGAGGCAGCTCTTCCCCATGTGAAAAACCTGTGGTGAACAAGGATAGATCTGCAATCTTCCCTGCAGAGTGGGAACATGGAGGCAGTGAGATCCTGTGGAGAGTTCAGCTGAGAGTTCTGCTGAGCAGGGGAAGGAAGAACAGGCTGCTCTCTGTGGTCTATGAGCAGAGTTTGCTCAACAGTGTGTGCTGACAACTCCAAGGCGTGAGGCAGCAGACACCACAAATGGACAGAGGGGCTGACTCCAACATGGTCAGAACTCCCACCCAACAGAAGGGAATGTCTGACAGGGAAGGCTGCTCAGACTCTGCCCTATCTCACATAAACCCAGCCTCCCCTGCACTGTAATCAACCCCCCTGCAAAGCTGTTCAGTGCAGTGCAGTCCCATCTCTGCCTGCTGCCCAAATCCCAGTTATTGAAAAAACATGTGGTTCTCAGTCAGGATCTGTCTGACAACCACTGAATTTTGTCTGATGAAGGTTTCCAAGTTATCTGCTTGTTCTTTTTCTGCAGAACTCCCAAATACCCACGGCAATGGTTCAGGGAGTAATAAACTACTTAGAGTACAGTGCCATATAATTTCACCTGACCCAAGAGATAACACTTCAGTCTCTCTCTTGGCCCCATAAAAACCTAATAAATTTGGTGAAACATATAAATTACATTCCACTCAAGGCAGATCTCTTCTAGTTCTATAATGCCTCAACAGTGATCTCTGTTTCATCAATGCCTTCATTGAATGATCCGTATTTCCCCTGCATACAAGAAAATGCCTTAAAAAGGGGGTTTATTTTGAAATATTTAATTATTAGGAGTATTTTATTTCACATTGGTTGTACTGCCTTCTGTCTCTCCGAGCTGAATTTTCTGAACTGGAAGGTTATTTTTTTCTGCTCTGCAGCCTCCCACTGAGGAAGTGAATCCTCAGAGAAATGTCTTACCCTAACTTCCTTCCAAAAAACAATCTTTACTAGGAGGTTTCTGAAGAGGCAGATTTTCATCTGTTTCAATAGGAACCAGGAGCAGCCAGCTGGCACTTTCCAAGAGATTTCCCCTGCCTTTGGTTTGAAGACGGATTGCCACATTAGTGCAAGCTACAGTACTCACATGACTGTTCAATTCACACACGCATCCAGTCCCTGCAGAGGCTGGATGGATGCCTGGGGACATGGATATTCCATCTTGTAAAGTCAGCTTGCACAGAAAACAGAGCAGCAGCTTCAGCCTGGTTCTAAGTAAGAAATCAACCTGTGGTTGAAGTCATTGTGCAGAAGGAAATCTGGATTATGCAAGAGGCTCCATTATCAGCAGATGCTGCTGGGACAGAAATCCAGAATCCTGACAACAAATGGTGGGCTTTGGGCCTCACTTGAGCAGATGATGCAGCACAGCTCTGTGTCAGGGTGGCCATGGGCACAGGATGGCCTGAGGGACTCTCAGTGCTCTTCCCAACCTTCTTCCCGGAGTATGGATCAGCAGGTCCACATCTGAGCTCGCTAAGTACAGTCAGCCTGAAGCAGACTCAGAGGAACCTGGGCCTGTCTCTGTGAAACAGCAACATTTGCCGAGTCTAAAATACAAAGCTAAGGAAGACTATGGCTGCCACCAAAACAATCATCAAGACAAGAAAAAGTTAAGCAAAAGGATTAAAAAACAAACTGTTATAAACTAGCAACAAATAAATGTAATCTGAGAGTTGGGAAAAGACTTGCAATACTTTGGAACCCATACTGCTGGAAGGGCGGCAGAGGGCAGAAAACACCACTGCTGTCCCAAGGAACACCATCTGCTCATGGAAGGGATCCTTATGAAAGGGCTGCATGCTTGGACAGCGGAAAACATTCTAGTTCTGTGCTCCTTCACCTGTCAGCAATGTCTTCACACCTCTTCATATTAATGACGAGAGACAACTTCAGCCGTGACTGTAGGCTCACCCCGTCTGAGAGTGAGTAGTTTCCACCCCACCCATTTGGTAACTATGAAATACAAGAGCCTGACTCCACTAACTGCACACACATTTCTGTAAGTGTTGCTTAAGGTTTAATTCCTTTGATTCCTGCCTGGCTGGTCAGTGCACAGAGAACCACAAAGCCTGAAAGGCACCCAGAGAGAACCAAGCTAAAGCAGTGTGCACTTAGATACTCCATTTCCAGGAGCAGATTTCAAAGTACATGCATTTCGGCATTTGAAAAGAACCATAAACTACTTTTTATCTATTGTTTTGCACTAACAGGGTTCTCTTATAGCACTAACAGATGATCACCAAAGGAAATGGCTTAGAGTTTAAAAGCATCCAACCAGCTCAGACTGCCTTGCAAGGAACAACTGACAAAATCCTTTCCAGTGCCCTGCTTTGCCATCTCAGACAGCTTATGAATAATCTTAAGGGAAGCTCTCTGAAAGTCCAGAATTCTTCATGCTCCCCTCCCAATAGCCTACTTTCTTCATTTACAAGACAGTGGGTACCTACGGGGAGGGCAAGCTTTACTTTTCTTTAAAGCATGATCATAAATTGCAGCAGTCCCCCAAAGAAAAGACTTACTGCTAACCCCATAAAAAATGGGAATTTGACTCAGAAAAGCTGAAAAAAAGGGTTTTTGGTGATGTGAAGTTCTGGTTCCTGCTCAAAGGAATAGAAGGGTGGTATAATAATCTTACAATATGGCAGTACTGTAGAATTTGAAAAACTGAAATGATATATGCAGGAAAATGAGGGATTTCCACTAGGGACTCTAATTCATATGTTATGGGAGAGATTGAAGAATAATAAATTTTGGAAGGAAGTATTAATGGCTAGAGGGGGCACTGTGAACCTGCCATTCCCTGAAGCCTGGAACTTTGTATACCAAACACTAAAAATGATTTGTGCAGAACAAGAAAAATTAGCTCTTATTCTCATCATGACCAGTTACATACTGTAAGAGGTAAGAAGTCCTTTATAATTTAGAATTTCCTTTATAATTTAGAGATTAATAGATGGGAGGATATTTGCCATTATGTGAAATGGCAACCATCTCTGGGAAGAAGAAAGGAGCATTCAAGGTCTTCCCCTGCTCTCAGAGAAAGGTTGACCACAATGGCCCTGAACATTATTAGTGATGTTGCTGTGCACTCACAGGCAGTAACTTTCAGCCCAAGCTCTTCACAAACAGAGCTTAAGTTCTCTGAGAATGCAGCAAATGTCAGAATCCTGCCCTTCTCTGAGGTCTATTTGTTTCCTGCTGTTGATACTGGTACTCTGACTTGCAGGCTGAAAACTGGTTCAGCCTTCACATTTGTCTGCTCTGGCAATAAAATTCTTGGCAAGAGAAACACAACCTCAATTCAAAGCAAATTAAAGGTGAAAAAAAATTCCTGCTTCTTTACCATATTAATTAGGAAATACTATAAATCCATACATTTTCCATGGAGTTATTCCTACTGTGTCAGGAGGTCTCCTGGTGAACTCTGGGGAGACAGAAGTGTGAGGCAGCAACCAGCTCATTGTTCCCAGAATTAGCACAGGACCAGCCTTCAGGAGGAGGCATGAAATGTTAGCTGGGGAGTTATGGGACTCTTTCAGAGCCCATTGTCCATCTGACCAGAGCTCTTGCTTCTCCCAGTCTCGTACCTGCAACTAAGGCACTTTAAATACAAAGAGTAGGAGATCTGTTGAAGGAAAATCTGAGTGAAAACATGCGATTGAAAATGCCCAAATCAGCCAGAACACACACAGCTCTCCTGGTGCAGGTCACTACACAAATTCCCTGAGGTGCTGCACGTACCATGTGATACTGGGGTTACCTGACTGAGTTTACTGAATGCTGTAGTAAATGGTTGCACAAAATCCTGTGTAAATACCAGAGTACAAGCTACAGCTGCCCCTGAGGAGCTTTAACTCATGCACTGTCCCATAAAACTTTCAGGTAAGGAAATGAGTTAAAAGTCTCAATGCTTTCTTATTCCATCTTCATGGTGAAGAATTCTGCACTGAATGTTTCCAGTGTTCAAAATAGAGGGGGAAAATGAGATTAGCCTGAGATGGAATATCCCATTTTCTCATGCAGTATGTTCTCTAGCCAACTCAAGTTTGCTGGTTTGGCAGAATTCAGAGTACTCTGAAGACAGTGATTTTTTTGAAGGCTGAAAAAGTTTCATTTGGCAAAAACACATGCATTCCATTCCATCCTCAGCCTCAGGTGCTATATGCAGGGCTAATGTTCTGCCAGAGCATAAAAGAACAGCACATCAGAGCCTGTTCTGCCAAACAGCTGAATCATGACTTTGAGCTACTGCTTTCCTCTCAACAGTGGAAGTGACCTGGTCCCTCATTTCTCCTCTCCCTAGCAGTGCAATAGGCCATGGCAGATATGTTCCAGAGCTCACAAGTGCCAAGTGGCACTCAGAATGATTAGCTGCAGCCCTCACTCTAGAATCTTTAAGAAGGAAAAAATACAGTTTAGAGAAAAGGGTTGCAAAGCAATCCCTAACGTGGTCTGACACACAGTGTAACTTGCAAAATATAGCCCTTGACCCAAAGGTCAGGTGTTAAAACATTGGTGGCTGAAGTTTCAGGCAGAGCAAGCGGTGTGGGAAGCTCTGAAAGCAGCACAGCCAGTGTGACTGCAGGAGAGGCAGGAGGGTACAGGAATTGTCACGTCTGCCTGTGCTCTGCAGGCACAGTGAGCATTTCACATGCCTCCGCAGGTGGGGAAATGGGAGATCCCACACCAGCTGCATATGCCCTTCCCACACAGAGGACATGGAGGCACCTTCACCTGTGCCTTGTTTCCACCTGGCACAGCACAGGCAGCTCTGGCTGACACCTGCACTGCTCAGGAGGGTGCAGAATGAGAGGATACTGCCAGCATGGCAAAGGGAGGATGGTGAAAGGTGCTGCAGCAACTGCCAGCATATCACTGGGAGTAAAAGTTGGTGCTGGAGAGCTGAAGAAGAAAGCCCCAGTCGAGGTGGGGAGGGAGAAGAATGAGGTAGAGCTGGCCTAGGATCCTTATTGCCCAGATGTAATTGCCTTCTCTGGCTGTGAGCTGAGATTTCCAAGTTACACAGAAGCAATACCTAAGACAGCACTGCAAAATAATCCCAGAAATGCCATGTGAAATCTTATGCCTCAACTGCCTGTGCCCTGGGCTGTGCACACTGAACGCCACTGCTGGTGTGTGGTGTCTCATGCAGTCTGAGTTGGGCCCTGTGCTGGCAGCCCCATGTGATGACAGACTACCACAGACTGCTGGCCCTGCTGTAAGAACACAGGGAATTTCTCATGTCCAGCTCCTGCCTCATTCTACATAAACTACTTGTTTAAATACAGTCATCCTAATTTAGGTTCTGACAACAAGCACTTAATGCATCTACAAAGACTTTGTATGCAATATATAATACAGTGCACAAGAAACATTTCTTCTGGTACTTTTAGATGATCTTTAGATTGAAAACTTATTCTGTATACTCAGTATAAGTATTTAAATATAACATAACTGCACCTTACCCAATATGTGAAGCAATCCATGTTTTCTTATTTGCTGAATGTCTTTTTTTCAGTGAAGGGCTACATGATTGGAGGGATTCGTGCTTAAATGCAGAAATCAGTCCTGAAGATTGGGTGTCTACTTTGTTGCAAGTGTGGGCAGCATTTTACAGGAAGCCATGAATAATGAGTAATTCTGTTAACGTGGATGCTGGAATGAATATCTTGGACAGAAGAATTTTTAGATCAACACAGCACTAAAATTTCAGCAAGCCTCCTCACAATGTGTGCAACACTCTTCAGTTCCAAATGTAACCCACAAGGAACACATGCATAAATTATAATATATCCACTGGGGAAACCTCTGAAATACTACATAAAAGAGGGAAACACATTTTAGGGGTCAGTCTGCTCAACTGTCTGCTTTTAAATACGATTTCATATCAGGAGTAATTAATGGCTCTACTGTAGTTAGTGCTTAGATATTATAAAGATGAAAAAAACAAAACAATTTCTACATGCTTTCACTACTCTGCAGAGAAAGAAAAGGATTATAATTTGAAAATGTATAACAGCCTTTTAAAGTATTTGTGCCTTGAATTCTAAGGAGTTTGACCAACATAAACATACTGGGCAAAGTTCTAATTCCAACAGATTCACAATATTAAGCTAAGATGCCCAAGGAAGACTAACATATCACTAAGGCAGAAAGTGTTGTCTCCTCTAGAATATTACATTAACCCAGGAGACATTCTGCACTGGGGCTGGTAGATCACAGGAAAAAGCTCTGTCTTTTCCAGAATAAAATTCAGGTCTAGCACTTACACAATAAAGTCTAATCCAAGTCAATTTAACTGTTGTTATCCCCCTGAACCACAGAGTTGCCCTGCAGATACCCCAAGGCAGCAGAGTGCTGCTCACCACAGCCACGTGGCACTCAGACATGCAAGCAGGATGCCCACACTGCACTTCCCTCTTTCCTGGCGCCAGTGCTGCCCTGCACAACACTGGCAGCTTTATGGAACTGGTGAGAGCAAAGTCTCCAGGCAAGGCAAGCCCCACAGCTGATGCAGGAGTCCTCTCCAAACCACAGAAATATAAGTGGCCAAAGACTAAAACTGTTTTTCAATGTTCTTCCCAATTTCCCTGCTTCTACCTCTGAGTGATTATTCTTTGGCCAACTTTCATTTGGCTGCTCTGCTTCTTTAGTGTTTGATAGATCTAATCGTGAGGACACTGGGAAGGTACATCATAGCCATTTTCTTCCCCTGTCCTTTCTTTGGCTCTGTTTAGAACCTGCTCTCAAATACAACAGCTCCTGCCACTTCAGAGCAGATGCAGCCTCTCTATGGTAACAGGAATCTGCAGCCTGCAGGGAAGCGATTGATCCCTCCTGGAGTGAAGGTGTTCAGTGGGATCCCACTGTGGAGGGACCAGCTGTGCACAGGCAGCACTTACCTTGTGCAGGTCGCAGCTCAGTGATGCTCTCAGTGGCTTCGTCGTCTGAGTCTTCAGTGGCCACCACCTTGTACTTCTTGCTGCTCTGTTTGTTCAGCACATGCGGAACCTGCATTGCAGCCTCTCTCTCTGCAGCCAGATCCAAATCCTGCTGAGCAAGGTGGGCCCTCAGCTGCCTGATTTCAAACTAGAGGAAAAAAACAACACCACAAACTGATATCAAGTGAGCAAAACCAGAAGTTTATATGCTACAGCTGGGGATCTGTTACTCATTTTATCACTAAATACTACAGTCTGGTAAAACAAACAGTGTGGTTGAGCCAGGATATGAGTCCAAGCTGGTGGTGCTCTCCCAGAGCCTATGTGAACTGGACCATTGCTCACATAATTTAAAGACAATTACTGCCTCATGCTGATCTTCTGTTTTGTACAGCTGTGTCCCAAAGGTAAGATTCTGGACAATTTCAACAAGTCTTTGTCCAACCTCATGTATCCTTTATAGAAAGAGACCACTTTTAACAGGCATTTAGGGAGTTAGGTTCATGACAAATATCTCTAACTAGACTTTTTAAGGAGGCTTCCAGTGGAGGGGAGGCTTTCTGAGCAGCACCCAGAATGGTCCTCCCTCACTAACTAGACAAGGGGAGGGTACTATTGTCCTCTTCTGACTTGAAATCTTCTGTATTCAGCAGTGTGCAGAAAACCCTGGGGAAGGTTACCACTTTTCTGGCCATTCCTTTAGAACATGTTAAAGAATTTCTGTAGCCACTAAGGGATTTGCTCATGACTGGTGTTATAAAGCAGACACCTGACAAAAAGAAGCTACCAGGTGCAGTCTGACTGAAGGATACAGCAGATTTCTCTTGTTTTTGATGGCCACACATCTTCCACAATGCAAGAAGGAAAACAGGTTTTTTTTGGAGAGGCTGCAGAGACCCTTTAAACCCTTATATAAGCAGGAAAAAACTCCCTGTGCCATGCAGCACAACTGTGTGGCTGCAAGGAGGAGTTTCTCTTTAAAACAGTAACTCTTCAAAATCAGTAGTACAGCAGTGACCAAGTCATGTCTAATTCTAGAGTTTGAGAAGGAAACACTAATGACGTGACTAACAGGCAAACATTCAAATGCGGCATTGCTGGGCCTCCCCTGGTTCAGGGCCTAAAGAGCCATGGCAAAACAGGAGGACACGGCAGCTGCCACTCCACACTCACAGCACACATGGAATTGGCACCTCCACACTGGAAAACTGGTGTGGAACAGCTTGGGCTGAATGCACCTGGCTGTGCCTCTTGCCCCTCAGATGTGACTCGGATCTGCTTCATTGGCTGATTTTGGAACCCATCACCACACCCTGTTCGTTCCACTGCAGTCAGACATGGTGCAAACACCAGGGACGGGAAACCAGACAGAATTTCCACAGATTTAGGAAAGAAAAAAGGATTCCATTTTGCCACACCTGGAGACTATCTGCTTTCCAGAGCATCTGGGAAGGAACTACAGTAACTGGAAGGCCCATTGCAGGACTCAAATCTAGAAAGCTGAAGGGCAGTTAAGGCTTTCCAGATCCCATTCAAAGCAGCTAATCCAGGGCTCTAACAAAGCAAACAGATTTTCCTCCATCTGCAATTCAGTGCACAGAGGCCTGGCAGCTGCAAACTGCTGGCTGCAATTGCTCACTGCTTTTAACCAAAGGTCTTCTGGCAGTAAGCAGTCAGGAGTCAGGTGGAATCGGCAAATATCAAAACACGGCCCTGCTCCCTGATTTCCTCTAATGAAGCCTCCATGGACATTCCTACAGGTTGTTATTGTCTTAACCTATTGCTAGGAGGAACTGGCACTGCTAACTCTGTTCCCAGCCAGCCTGAAGCATCCTGAGACTCAAGGTGCTTGTGCCAGTATGAACACAGAGCATTTCAGGTTTCATCCTTGACTTGAAAAAGACAAGGAATAGCTTACATTCTACCTTTAAGGGGAGAAAGACACTCTTTGAGACACACCCTTGGTTTAATAGAAGAAATGCACTCAAACATGATAGGCAAAAAATAAATTTGAAGATTTTTTTTTCATGTTGTGTAGCTCAAACATAATTTTTGTTTTTCTACATTTCACTCCTCAAAAGCATTCACATGTGTCGGAAAAAGAAGTAACTGTTATTAAAATACTTAATTCTGGCCTAGAGGTATGGTATGATAAGCTTTTTTCATGGAAGACAAAAAAATTGGCAGGTATTTTTTAACACAAATAGATAGAACTAGCTAAAAGTCAGCTCAATAACTATGTCTGCATCAGCTCTAATTTAAGGAGCTCAAACATTTACAAAGATTTGCTGAGCATTGTAACAATCAGAACCTGAATGCATCACTGTGTTATATATATATATAGGTGTGAAGGAGAAGCCCACAGTAGAAACAGGGGACAACCCAGACTCCTCCTGCCCACTCACAGTTCCTGCGGATAAAGTGAGTATTTCCAAACAGCACAGGTTATTGCCAGTCCTTAAAGTCCCCAAAGCCGGGCAGCTTTTTCAGGCACAGTTCGTGCATTTTGAGTTTGACCGAGCTCAGTTCCCCTCCCCAGCGCGGGCACAGGCTCGCAGCGCGGCTCTGCTGCCACCTGCCGAGCGCAGCATGACCAGCATGACCATAGGTTAGGGTTACTTAGCGGTTACCAACAGCGGGGACACACCGCACAGGGACACAAGTACAGCGCGCCCGGGGACACACCGGACACGGGGACACACACACAGCGTGTACGGGGTCACCGTCACAGGCACCACTGTGACAGGCACGAATTGGGTCACCCCTGTCACCGACATTGAACCTGGGTACTGATGGTCCCGTCACAGACAAGAAACAGAATTTTTGTTCATAAAAAGCACGGATCTACAGAGGAGATCGGTTTGCCTAACAACTATCCCAGGATACTGTAAGATGCTGGAATACAGCGTCAGCCACTCAAAGCAACCTCCTAAAAACGAAGGTTAAAATCTAAGGGTGTGTTCCTTACAGGCAAGATGCAACAAGAGGCTGCATGAGCAAAGTAATTTGTAGGTGCTTCTATCTATTGAAGATTATACTGCACACTGACCTCAGGCAGATCTTATGTGTAAAAGAGCTAATGAGATTGTTGTTCTGACTGCATTCAGACAGTCCAGAGAAACTAAAATAAATCATTAGGAGGTATAAAACATAATAGTCTTTTTAAGTTAAAATTCTGGGCCGAGGTAACAATGGAAAATTCTATTTGCAGTAGGAGCTGATGTAGTGATCAGAGTGTACACCTGGACCAGCAAAGCTGGACTGAGGAAACCATGGTTTGTATTTCCAGGTACACTATCCCTCCCTTGGCCTGCAGGGCAGGAGTGTATTGCAAATTTTTGTGCCCATTAGAGGACAAAAGAAGGCATATTAACTTAGACAAATGCTTTCATTTGTTTAAATTAACTCATAGGTATCAGCTCTGTGGAAGAACCTTGCAAATCTCAGAGCCAGTGAGCCGAAAACCACTCTTGTGTGGAAGATAACTTGTGACCAAGGAGACGAAGGTAAACCACCTCCTGACTCATGGTAATTACGAATAACAGTGCTCCACTTGAAGCTGCTACTGACTTTATTTACCAGGATACCTATGACGTTCATGTTCCTAAATTACACATACTTAGGTAGCTTCTGGTGGGTATTTACCAATAAGTTACAATACACTTTGTAATGGAAAAAATATTTTTGAAAACTTCATAGAATTCCAGCATAATCTAAGCTGAAATGGAACTGGGAGTGCCATCTAGTCCAACATCTGCCTTAAAGCAGCTCCATTTAGCTCAGGTTGCTGAAAGCCTGTCCTCTCAAATTTTGACTATCACCAGGCTGTGTGTACCTCCCTGGCAAGATGCTCCAGTGCTTGTCCATTCTCATAATGAAAATGTTGTCCTTGTATTTTACAGGAAGTCTGCACATTCCATGTTTATGTACTGTCACTGTGCACCTCTAAGAACTGTCAGGGTACACTCCACCTGCCAGAGATTTCCCTGTCCCGGGTTCTCCTGCAGTGTGTAAAAAGTCCTTTTCTCATCAGCTGTCTGAGTCGAAGAAGCACTCTGGAGTCCTTAGTTTGTGTTCACAAGGCAGTTTATTACTTCCTTATCAAAAGCAGATTTTCTCTGCCCTGCCGAGGTTGACACAGCAAAACTTTCTCCCTGCAAGGGAGATTGAGGCACACTGTGCCCACTCCGGGTCAGCTCTATTCTTTTATACTATCAACTGCGTATCCAATGTTTACCATTAATTTCCAATCAGTAACCCTTACATTACATTGTCCACCTCTCTGACAAACCAATCCAAAAGTGCCAGCACCACCAAGAAGATGGAGGCTATGAAGAAGAATAAAAGATAACATGCCACGTGTAAAAATTCTCCATCTTGTGCCTCAGACCCCCCTGTACAGTTCTCCAACCCCCTTGTACAGGGCCTCAAAGCCCCCTGGACATACACTCAAATTCTTTTCATTTTACTTAAAACTACTACTATTTTTCTATCTAAGCTTTTGTGACTTGAAATTCTTCATACAAAGTTGACAACCTGTTCCATGGATTAGAATCAGAGCCACAGGCATTTTCAGTATCAATCCAGGGTCTCTGACACCTCTGGCAAGGCTGAAAAGGCTCCTGACCAGGTTTTGGGTCAGCCAAAGGCATCACAGGAACCCCCTGGGTTCCAACAATGGGGCACTCATGTGCACTTCCTCACTTAAATAATGCATTAGGTGATTATTTCTAAGCAGGTAAATTGACAGACTTACCCTGAGCTCTAGATAACATGTCCTTATACATGCCTGGTTTTATTAAGTGACCCATTCTAGCTGATATTTTATAGTACACATATAAGACTTGAAAAGAGACTTAGCAGTGAATCATGGAGTACTCCCCTTTAATGGTCTAACAACAGAGTAGGACAGACATAGTTTCAGAGAGATCAATGAACATTTTAGCCAGAAGCTTAGTTATATCTAATGCAGGAGCAATAACTTTGCTCAGTTCTATTAGTGCTGTCTGTACAGAATGCCCTGCCCTAAAACTCATCTGCTACTGGGATACAATCCAATGTTTATTTCCATTAGTTTAGCCATTGTTGGTAACAATAAAAATCAGGAGACAGTTGCAAACTAATGATTTACGGGTAGAATAAAACACAGGATGACCTTGGCTGCCTTCCATCTACCAAGAAAATGACTGGTAGTTAGAAATAAATTAAAATTATTGCAAGAGGATAGCATAAGTAATTTCTCCGATTGGTAATTTTACCAGCTAAATAGCCCTGTCATTAAACTGGCAGCTGTTGTAGAAATTATATGCCAAGATAAAAAAAAAAAAGAAATTACAGTTTCCACAGTTGTTGCAGTGTTAAGAATGATGAAAACCCCAGTTATATAAGAACCGATAGAAAAGGAGCTCTGCTGTGATAAGGCTGAACACACAGAGGCTGGGCTGTGTTCAGCTGAATTACTTTTATGAAAGCTAAGCAGAAAAGACCAGGTAAGTATATCTATTATCACAAATGGCAATGTCTTTACAGGTGATTCCAGAGGAAAAAAAACAGTCTTCCCTGACTGGAATTTGTGGCTAATGAAGCTTTAGAACTTTGTTTTGCAATTTAAGTTATTCTGATAAAACAAAACCAGCAATATACTCTGCATATTTTTGACAGTGACTGCAATGATACTCCTTTTCCTTTTACCTTTACCCATTTTTAGAAATCCCTCATGCTCCATTCCTGTTTAACAACCTCTTTTTTGGCCAATGGAGAATGACTAAAAAGCAAACTATTCAAACAGTTGCAGTGGGGTACTACAGAGAACAAAGTGGTGGTCTGTGCAAGTATAATTTATAAATATATTCTGGTTTTCAGATGTACAGCTAGCCAAAAGGCAACATGTGGAAAGAGTTTCCATGTTTCAAAAGTACATATCCAATGTCAGTCAGGAATGGAAATGTACATTATAGTTGTGATACCCCATCACTGTCAAAAAAATCCACAACTCACAAAAGAGAGAGAATTCAAAAAGATGGAAGGGAGGTTGTATCTTTCCTGCTTTTGATTTTTAAAACAAAAATTCTAGTTTTGTCTGCCTAGTATTAAGCACAAGCTTCAAATCAGCATGGGACTTCTTGGAGAACCGGCCACCAATTACTTTTGTTTTAAATCCCAAGCAAAATAGGCTAACTATTTTCCCCAATTCCTCTAGTGAAATAATTAATATTTTGCTTGAAACTTTCAAGATCATTTCATCTGCAGAATATGCCAGACCCCCTGAATTCTTACCCTAATTGCCTGAGCAGCAGCAAAGCAGTAAGAAACCAAACAAGGATCTCAGAAAAGGAAGCGCTAGGAAACCTTTCCAACAGGAATGTTCTCAGCCCTATCTCTTAACTACTGAATAAATGCAAATCACCAGTGTGTGGTCACAAAGGTGCAGCACAGGGTGAATCTGTGTCTGCCTCCATTGCTGAGCTGCAGGGAACCACAGTGACTTGTCTGTTCTGTGCACGTGGGCAGCACAGCCACCCGCACCCACCTGCCCTGGCACAGTCAGCACCACACAGACAGGGCATCCTGGAATCCTCCTGGCTGCTGCTCTGCTCTGGGCACAGTCGGACTACTGCAGGCAAACCCTCCCTCAAAAACAGATAAGCACATGGAAACACCACAAACAAGCAATCCTTTAGAAAGCTCAGGAAAGACGATCAAATGAAAAAGCAAAAACCTGGCAGAATTTTAGACATCAAATACCATTAGGAGCCATTTTTTCCATCAGATGCTGTACACAAAGTTAATGTGAAGACTATAATGCTGACAACTTGTTCTTGACTGAATTAGGAAGCTAATAATTTACAAATAAAGGATGCAGTACTTGTGTCAATGTCTTATGTTGCTAACTTGCAGCAAATGAGTACATTTACCTGATATTATACAGCTGAGACAGTTGTTCAGCAGCAAGACAGGCCAGTAAGAGGGATTAGCATGCTGTCATTTTTCTATAGACTGCATTTTTCCATAGCAGATGACACTTGAAAGCTGCAAGAGAACCTGCTCTGTTTTCTCAGATTTACTCCTCTCCCAATGCAGTATTTCTTTGTTTGATGTACAGGTTGTTGTAACCATCAGAGCTTGCATTTAGGGCTACTCTGGTCAGACATCCAAGAGTACGTGGCTCAGAATGAAATGCAACAAGAGCTGCTCCTGAACACCGCCTGGGACAAAGAGCCCATCTTTACTCACACTATGAAACAATAATACAAAAAACTGTTTAGAGGTTGAGAATGTTATCTGGCTGTATAGCAAAGTTCTAAAAACAAATGTTTTACAGTTTATGATTATCAAGACCTTTAGTATGGTCTGACAAAATACTGCACTGGGACTCAAGAAATCATCAATTTGCTGAATGGGTTTGGTGAAGGGATAACCTCTCCCGTGCAAAATAGGGTGTATGCCATTTACCCGGCAATTTCACAATCTTGATAGAGCCCATACCACTAAGTATAAATGTGCAAAGGTGTTATGAAGAGGAATGCAGTTTTGCCACCAAAGACACTTATATATAGTTGGCACTTCCTAATTTTTGGCAGAAGCCAAGTTAGAACTTTGTTATGGTTAATATGAGTGACTCAAAACCAGTGTTATGAAATGACACGGTGCCTACAGCTCTTCCTAGTGCATCACACAGACAAGGCAACTCACCACCACCAGCAGTTCATCACAGAATCCTAGGCTGAGATCCAGGAGACCTGGACCTAAACCTAAAAATCCAATTGGGGACCTAAATATTGATGGTTTTGTATTTCAAAAAGTACCTGCCACAAGACAGGAGTGGTAGTTGAAACTGGAAATCTCCAGGATTTATTTGGACTACATCTCACAGTTCCCCTTTCACTGAAACAAGAAGTAAATCACATGGAGATCATCCTGTTGTGGTCTGATGGTCACCTCAATACTCACTTATCCCCAACCTCAACATCCATCGCTTCTTTCTACTTTAAAGCAAGTTAGTCAAGAACTCATTTGCATATGACAAATGGCATAAACTCCTGGCTCATTGCCCCAAAAATGGTTTTACAGCTTTTTCATGTAAAATACATTCATTTGAGGTATTTCAAACTTCACCGTCCCTTACCTCTAGACTGAATCACTGAAGATTTGGGGGCCTGGGAAGAGTCTTAAATCTTGACTTGCTTCCAGCAACTAGAAGCTTCTACTGCAGCATTTTGAGCTTGCCAAGAGTCACTGACTGACCTACAGGGAAGCTACCTTTTGCATTTAAAGCAGGGAAATTAATTTGGTTTTAACTGCACATCCTTTTCCTAGGAATACTAGCTGCAGTCTCCAACAACGGCTTTTGTATGTTAGTACTATGTCAAGCTAGCTGTACTCATTCAATAAATGACACACTTGAACATTTAATTTATTTTCTGTTGCTCACATTTGTTCTCCACACCTCAGAAAACACAAGCCCAGCAGCAGAGGCGAGGCAGCTGACTGCTGTTTGACAAATACCATGCTGACAATATCCTGACTGCAGTTAATGCTTCCTTAGCACTGAGACCTGTCACCCCACAGCACAAGTCCCAGTGGTACTTCTCAGAGCTCAGCTTGCAGCAAAGTACATGAACTGTTTGATTTGCCTTGACAAGATATGTGCAAATAAAGACATAACTCAACTTTACCCCTTGTTCTTGGCAGATCTGGGTTAGTCTTTCCAGCTGCTCATCTTGAATAACTTTTGCCTTCTCATATTGCTGAATCATCATCTCCATCTCCACTTTCACTGGAAGGACATATGCTGGAAAACACAAACAACACTTAAAGCAACCCAGCTGTGATTTGGTTTCTTATCATGAAGAAAACCTTTACAGGCCAAACAACATCACCCCTTTCCCTTGCATCAAGAGAACTGAAGTATTTCTAATAGAAGTAGCACTAGAGTACTTTTTTCAGGGAAGGATTTCTAACATAGGAAATGCAGGATCTAAATATTGGTTGGTCTGACCTCCATCTGCCTGTCTGAACTGAAATTCCTGCCGCTTGCTCTTCCCAGATTTCATGCTAGTACTGCTCTTCCCCTGTGTTTACCACAGATTTCCCGAATTGCTGGGTAGGAGGATTTTCCCTTTGGAGTCAGTCCCATTCCTGCTAAACCTGAACAGCACAGCTCCCTCAGGAAAAGAACTATTCCAGAGCCCTAACCATTTAATTCCTAGACTTTGTGGTAAGAGATCACTTCTTAATGGACACAGCAGACTAAAAAAGATATTTTGAAGAAAAAAAAGGGACATTTATCTTATATGACTTTTTAAGGCACAGTCCAGTTTTCAATACATTTTCTGAATGGCTCTAGAAATTTTGCTCCTGTCCTAACTATGGCAAACTCAGAGTGATCAGAAAAGCTGGTCACTACGTACTGCAATTAATGTTTTCTGAAGCTACACAAAATCCTGAAATTTTCTTTTATGTTTTAATCAGAGGGCTATGATCTCTCCTGAACTTCGAATACAAAGTTTCCTGGGCATTTAAACCCAAAATAACAACTTAACTCTGACTTCTGACACATAAGCAAAATGACCATTCATTTATTTCTTTTCCCTAAGCTGCCTGAAGTTGCTGAGCACACAGTAACCTACACTGAAGTCCTTGCTTCCAGGCCCAGCCACAGACTCTGCTCTCTGCAGCCTTGACTTGCTGGGGCCTTTTCATTTCTCCTGATACATCCCGGCAGGGGGCTGTGCAAAACACCACCAATGTGCACTTCATTTCCAGGATGTACAGCACTGCAGAGAGCACCTCCAGCTGGGGACCCCCCCAGGGCAAGAAAATCCTCCTGGAATCTGACAGAAAACTTATTTACTGACAAAAGCTTAGAAAAGAAAGTCCCAAGACAGAGCTGGCTGTACGGTTATGGGGAGGATGCAGCAAATATTAGCAAAGCAGACTGGAATGAATTATTTTGCAGAATCAGGAATGACAACTGGTGGCAAGAGACATGAAGCAGGTCAGGGCATTTACTTCACAGCACAATGGATGGGAAGGTGCCTACCAGGAAAAGAAACCAATGAATTATAAAGGCTCCTAGGGAGCAGGACATACAGCCATGATCTCCAGACCTACTCTCCTCCATGGGAGTCATAACTCTCTTCTGTTCAGTGCTTGCAAAATATAAGAGAAAGGACAATAACAGGAACAGCGGTAGCAACCAATCTTATTGTATTTTTAAAACCTCTTTTTCCCAGTCTGCCAGGTAATGCTTGGAGTCACAAACTGAGTCCCCACTCACCATCAATGATCCTCTGCACTCTCCATATCCGCAGTGTGATGATAAGGCTGATAGCATCCCACGGGCTGCTGGGGCCGTTAGCCACTGTTGAGGCCACCATTGGTGCCAAGGACAAGATTATGACAGCACCATCAAACACCTAGAGAGTAATCAGTTTTTTCAAACCTTTCCTTAAAATCATATCCCTGCTGTTCCTCTTTGAATTCTTGAAGGACTCCCTCTTTGTCCAAAAGAAATGCAACGATGGTACCTATCTGGAAGGGATACGAGAGGTGGCCAAGCCACAGAAAGGCTGCATCCTTTTTAGGTAGCACAACAGAATTCCTCACTGCTTTTTACGAGGTGAGGAGAAATAAACTGTGGTGGAAGGGAAGGGGGAGAGAAAGACATTTGGAAATATTGGCCAAAATCCCCAACGAGAAGTGATTGTCTAAATGTTATTACAGCCAAAGAGTTTTATCATCACTGGTATTTATTACCTGTTACTTGGCACGATGTCATCTAAAAAAAATGATGCAGTCCTTGCCCATAGATCTTACTGTCTAAATGAAGAGATCAAGAAGACAAATAGAAAAAGATGGAGCCAAGAGACTTGATGGCACTTGGCCATGTCCTGGCTACACAACATGTGTGGGAATGGCTGTGCACCTAGACAGAAAGACTGCCTGCTCTCATTTTTATGGGGCAGCAAGGCTTGCAAAGAGTTTGACAATTGGGACCATTCAGAATGATTTATGTGACACTGGCTGCATTTGGATTCGATCAGAAAAAGCAATTGTGCAAAGCATTAGACAGAAATGAGCTAGTAAATGTGTTTCAAAACAAAGTGGCAGCACCGCTGTGTCTGTCCCACACTGGCCTAGCAGGGTAGAACAGAGCACCACGTTCTCATTCCTGTTGAGACCTTCCCTTGCTGACAAGGCCCATTGATTAACTGTTTGCATAAAGAGGCAGGGCATGGATTTTTCTAAGAATTGCTTATTCAGAACTGTGTATAACAATTCAGTGTACTGAAAAGAAATCCTTCTTACTGCAGCCACTCAGTGGGCAGTAAAAAATATCACTGTTCCAAATTACCAAAATGAATTATCAGAAACTGCTGCATTTAGCCTTAATAATAAGAAATCCTGAATCAAATATTTAAGCTTTGTTTAATTTTTTAAGCAAAACAAGTCAAAATGTTTACAACTTCATTACAAAAATATGCAAGTCTCTAGACTGCTTAAGCTCCAAGAATACCCAGACTGTCTTCTGGTTCTTTCAGCACAGTAGTGGTTTATGAAGCAGTATTAAGAAACAGCTTTTGATTCTCCTGATCTCCACATCTCTGTTCAGATTTGGCTTATGTATTATTTATAACATCTGAATTTCCTTTTCTTTCTCTACAAAAGCATACATAATCTATTTCAAGTAATTCCAGTGTTTATCAAAACATTTTCACAATAAAAATGGGGGTTTTGCCAAACTAGTATTTACTACCAGGAAACTACATGCAAATTTTAAACTAACTCAACGAATTTCAACTCAATTATGGCAATGGGGATATAAAACTCAGGTGACAATTTTTACACCTCAGGGTAGCAGTATTATCAGTCAGACCAGCATAGTTCTAACAACAAAAGGCACACAAAGAGCAAGAAGGCCAAAATCCCTCCCTTCATAAAATATTTTCAAATATTGCAATCTTCTGAGTCTCTCACAGAAAAAGGGACCGTATCACTCAGCTATGGATAATGCACATAATGAGAAGAATGCATTTTTCTGCCTTAAAAGACATTGTATTGTACCAGGTTAATAACAAAGCCATCCAAAGCAGTTCTTTATGATCTTACTGGGGCTGCCTGGAAAACAGTACCAAGAGAGTGCTTACCTCTATTTTGTTTTCAATGTAATCCCATATGCCGAGGACCACAATCCTCAAAATAGTCTAGTAAAACAGATTAGGGGGAAAAAATATTATCAATGTTATTGCAGTCTTAGATAAACTTAAACTTAGTCCTTCACCAATTTAAGGAATAATTTTCTGTCTTCTTTAAGCATTATACATTTCTTCAAAATAATAATCACATTCTAGAAATAGCTAAATTTCTATATTAAAAAACAGGTATCGCTTCCCAACCACTTTATTGACTTAGTAAAACCTCCACAAACAAGTTCCAAATTCAAATGCTCATTAGTCTTTCCATCTTCCTAAAATTTTGCTTTCAGATTTGTGTGATTTAGATTACCAATCCTCCCCACCCTCCTGACCCAAGCCTATATAAGATCCACCATGAGGCCTCCTCAGTCAGAATGGGGGAAAATTCTCTTTTCTGGCCATCTTTGATATGCCAGTGCTTACTGATTTTCTAAAGAGAAGAGGCCCTGTCATGTCCTGACAGCTAAAGGTACTGACATTTCATTAGCTAGAAGAGCAGATGCTCTTCACTGGAGTTTAATATAAGATCCCAGAAAGTAATGGGATAAGGGAGAAAAATATCTCAGTGATTCTTCTCTATGAAGCAGAACAGAGTAAGTAGCCTCAACAGCTAAAAAAGGGGAATAAAGAAAGAACACAGAATGAATCAATGGTGAATTCCCATTAAAAAATCCAATGGCACCTTCCCTGATTTTCAATTTAATTAATTTAAATTCGGAAGACACAATTAAAAAAAATTCCATCACTCAGCTTCCAATTGATCTTGAACTCACATAAAAGCCTATTTGGTAGAGATATTTCCTGCCAACAGCAACAACAAGGTCAGATTTTGACATACATGATGGGTCTACCTGCAGCTGGGAGCCTTACAAAGACCACCAAAATGCTTCTTTCTCCATTAAAGAGCAGCATAAAGACTTAGTGCTCGGCAGGCCTACATGTGAGGGGTGACCATGCCCAGAATTATGCAGAAAAAAGTGACTCTGATGAACACACGTATCTCCTGTTCATTACAAATATAGATATTAAATCCCAAGCAACTTTGAATTTATGCCAAACATACCAGGAGTACTTAATTGCAGAACAATGCTGAATTGTTCAGTAGTGTTCCTATGTGTGGTTTTGTCAACCCCAATGAGCCCAACTGCCTCAACTGGCCGGGGATGACTGTACTCAGTTCTCCTGGCAGTGCAAACCTGGACAACAGCACTTGCCCCAGCTTTGCCCAGGGAGACACTGCTGTGGGCAAGACAGTGCTTCCAGAGCCCAGCCCCATAGCACCAAGAAGCAGGTAAGTGAACCAGCCAACACCTCTCAGAAATGGGGTGTGCAAAGACACAGTCCAAGGCTGGCTGAGAAAGGGAGGCACAAGCCAGAAGACAAAATACAGCATCCTCTTTCCTGTACAAAAAATGATGCTACTCTACACAGACAGCAAGATCTGCCAATGCTGCTGGTCTGTACTCCTAAAAACTGTAATTTCACAGCAGTTCACAAATGCAGGATGGGAGTAAGGCTCTCTCCACAATAACCTATATCCCCAAGGTTTATTTATTGTGTGGAGGAGAAGATGCATAAGAGCAGGTGCTCAAGTTGCTTAATCACCCCAAACTGGCCAGCACAATGACATAAGCACAAGGTGTAAGTACACATGCTGCTGACCAGCCAAGGCACTCCTGCAGCATCAGCTCAGCCCCTGAGCTGAATTCTGCAAGGCAAAAGCATTCCAGTTCCTCCGCCAGGATCTCCCTCGCTCCCCCACTGAGAAGCTGCACAAAATGCTGAAGTACAGGTTACTTGTGAGCCCATCAGTTCAGCTGCATCAGTTACCTGGTGTCTACACAGGTTCTACAGCAGTCAGCCATGGGGAATAACATGAGGACAAGTAGAGCCTTCTATAAAGCTCGGGACACCACCTTTCCTACAGCCACCCTGCTGAGAGCACAACTCATGCTCTGCTATTCTCAGGCAGTATTTATGAAGTGCCAGGTCAATGAGCAACTAATACAGGATGGCTGAGCATTTAACACCTTTACAGCAACTGAGGGTGAAAGTCCTCCTTCTTTTAGACAAGTGTGCACAAAGGTATTTTCATTGAAATGAGGCATATCTGCAAAAAAAACTCTGAAACATGGCCTCACAACCCTAAATATAATTTTAACAGTGGACTGGTTGTGCCAGTTTAAAAGCAAAACCAGTGAGACTCCAAGTCAGAAATACAATTTAATAGGAACAAGTAAGATACATGCAGTAGTACAAAAATAAAAACAACTACTGGAAGAGTTAGAATATAACCTGACACCCTGCTAGTTAGGGTGGTGTGAGCAGTCCAGATGAAGTGGTCTTGCTCAAGTGGTGATCCTGTAGACAGGTCTGGTAGCTCTTGTCCTCTGAAAACCAGTGAGTAAGGGTTGCTTGTTCTGTCCCAATCCTCACATTATATCCAGGTGGGAATGCTTGGCTCCTCCCCCTGGGCTGATGTCATTCTATGAGTCATGTGGTGGGTCCTTAATTGCCCATTAAACAGAAATGGCTCCTGGAGGGAGTTATCTATGACTCATGGGGCAAGGCGTTGATGGCCCATTAACAGGAGATAGTTCACGGGAGGAGGCAAGGAAAACACTGCCCCTCCTAGTTTCAACAGTTCATGAAGATGGAGATAGAATACATACCTTCTGGCGTATTTTTACATTGTAACCTAGGAGACTGGTGAAGGAATGTAAAAAAGGATTTTCATTCCTGCCTTTTTAATTCCTCACTGCAGCGTTTAAATCAGACTGTGTTACTGCCATGTTAATGGGTGTGAGCAGTTCCAAGGGCTGGAAACTAACGGATGAATCAGCACAAGTCGGCAGTGACTGGAAGTCTACTTGGCAGACATTTAATGTAGGACTGGGTGTTGGTGTCCAGTAAAGCATGCCCAGAGGATCAGCACCCTGACTCTCAGTTCTCAGCTAGAGCAGACACTGTAGGAAGGTGAGTGAAAGTGTGGGATTAGCCAGCTCCTCCCATCCCAGAGGTGCACCCTTCAGAACCAGCTGGGCACAACTGGGGATAAGCTTAGAAAACATTTAGTCTGTATGGAAGCCTCTTCAAGCTGTGCACCAACACTGTCACTCTTAAAAAACTCCATCACCACTGAAGTGCCAAGAGCCAGGCAAGGCTGTCTGTCCTCAGTGACTCAAGTGAGCCCCAGCCTGGCCACTGAGATGCCCCTGGGCCAGCCTGTGCCACCACAGCTCCAAACCAGCCCTGACTGTCCCTACTCTGCCTGTGCGTGTCCATCATAGAGAGAACATCCACTGCTGCTGCCACAGCTTTCACCCAGAACAGGTTGGGTGTTGACACCTGTTGACAGCACCTACTTGATTGCTCAGTATAATAAATACTTTGACTGCAAATGAAAGCATTGGTAATATACAACATTTTAGTATTTCTTCCAAAGCAATCAAAAATGTGTTTCAGACAAATAAATATATATTGCATTTGACTGTATACCGTCTCTGTACAGAACTTTAAAAATGAGGACCTATAGCAGAATCTGAAAAAACATGGAGACAGAAATTAATAATCCAGGAAACTTCCTATGTACTGTTCAAGGACCAAAGTGAAAGATGTATACGAACTAAAAGAGAATTGCAACTGTAAAACATTTGTCACAGACAAAACCAATGTTAGTCATAAATCTACCATTTCTAAGTACAAGAATTTACAAGAAAAAGGAAAAACTGGAGTAGCACACTGTTTCCTACTGATGTGCTGGCATGTAGCAAATGTGCACACATAGTTTTGCATTGCACCACAGGCATTCTGCATTTTTGAATACAGATTTGAAAAAAAACACATTAAGTATCAGTGTGAGCACTTTCCTGTTAAAGCAAAGTACTGCCCGCTTGGTTTTTTGTACTTCAAAAAGAAAGCTTTAATGTTTTTTGACTGGTAATCTTTCAATTAGAAAGTCCTTAACACACGTATTTTTTAGTTATATAAGAAATACATTTTTCTTCTGCTAAAAGCTAATTTATTACACAAAAGTCTGTCCAGTGGACTAATAAAAGGCAAATGATAAACAGTTCTGTTAACTTCTTTAAGATGAAGTAAACCCAAATAAAATTTTAAATCATTATTCAGACAGAAATCCAGTTTCAAAATTGACAAAGTGACACACAATTGTTTGCACGACATTAACTGTCTGCAGTGAAGTTATAATGAACTATGTGATACTGCAGGCTTTCTCCCTAATTTTGCAGGGAAACTTGGCCAAGTCCTTTGCTGAGCCAGCTGTGTGAATTCCCATAATCTGCATTTGTCAGCTGACTGTATGGTACATTAGGTAATTTTAAGTACTCTTCTGCTTGCACAGTTAATATACAATTTACTACTCACTGAGTCACTGCGTCAAATCCCTCCGTAGCGTGATAGACAAGATGTCCTCCCTCCCTCCCACCACAGAACTAATCTACCTGTTATAGAGGCTCCAGAAACTCGCTAGATTAAGCTTTTGCCTTTTGAACATATCTCATAAGACCAAATAGTTACTGAAAGCCTTCCCAGAATACCTTGTACCCAATCTGTAATTTATAACCCCTCTGATCTGGATCACTCCACAGAGGCCTTAGCTCATCGACTCCTTAGAAGAATCCTCTTTTGCCATCTCCTGGCGTGCCTGTACTGACCTACTGTATGAGCTGTCCTAGCACATGCTGTCCTCAGCCACCAGAGCCCAGAGGAATGCGCTGGCATGCTTAAACCAACACATCCTTCTGTTTCCAGGACACAGGCACCCTCCTCACACCGCTTCTCTCCAACCAAGGCTCTGAAACTATAGACCCCATGTCACCATTATCCAGTACAACACACCGCACCAAGTCCTGTACTCTGGAACTGCTGGGGCTCCATCAGCTTGTGGTGCCACAGAAATTATTCCCTGCCAAAGCTTGGTACCATGAACAGACACAAACACACTGTGCTCTCTCTCACTACTAACAGGACATACCCAAATGCACCTTTGCACAAACTCTGCACTTCTGTTTCTTCTTATGTTCTCCCAATACTCTCCCAATCTTAAATCTTAGCATACAGGGAAAACCAATGAATTTTCAACTGACAATCCTGTATAGATTTGAAAGGGCTTTGCAGGCATGGGAATGGCCCACCAGAGACTAGCACACATGCAGAGTGACCAGGGAACTGGGCTTAGGCAGCCCTGCATCACAAGTTCCCTCTTGGCATGGTCAAATAAGCACTAACACTTCTCGCTGAAACATGTGATGTAGGAAGTACTGCACTGCCACCATCAAGAGATGAAAACACAGATGAAGCACTGATAGAGCACACTGTAAGTCAGGTATACTATTGGAAATGAAATGGCAGACTGGCATTTCAAGCAGATGTCCAGGTAGATTCTTAGAACTTCACAGGATCACTTTCCATGGTAGCTACTTTTTTATGAAACCAGAAAATTTCTTAGTAAAGAAATTTCTCACCATATTAAAATTTATTTTATAAATACTAGCGAAGAAAGAAGCCTAAATTTACCTTTATAAATCATATTAATATATAAAATCTGTATTTTTGTTCCTAGACCCCACTACTCAATCCATTTAAAAAAGAAAACATACAGCAATGAAGTGCATTAATGCACCATGAGAAAAGTTGTGTGTACATGGAATAAAAGTAAACACACAGAAGAGAAACCACAGTTTACAGAAGATAATAGCAGATTATTATCTTTCCGCTCAGCTCTTTGAAGCTCACGAATAACATAACAAAAGTAACCTGAGTTTCTCTAGAATAAATTATGAATTTGTTAAGGGAAAGACACTCTTACTTAGTTTTGCCATTTAGGATGTTGGGTTTTTTTTACAGAACTTTAACAGCAGAGCTTCCCTTTAGAGGTTTTAATAATTTCAAGGGCTGCTATTAACAAGCAGAAAAGTGGCAGGTTATTAAGAACACTTCCTTTAAACATACAGGATGAGAAAAGCATTAGAGTTTTTCCTTCTGTGAACCATAGCTAATGAAACAGATTGTTTCTCAGCTGGGAGCCCAGATTTACTCTACTCAGTTTGAGAGCTCATTTCTTGGACACAGATGCTGGAGAAAAACTGAGATTCGGTGCTTGCCTGACTTTGAGTACACAAAACTTGGTTTCTCCGAGGGAAACCTTCAAGTGCTTCTCTTCAGCAGAATGCCTGAGTGCTGGGCTGGCTGAAGCACACATAGAGCAATGCAAACAGCTAATACCAAGAACTCTATTCTCGCACGCAGTCTCATCAGTCCTAGTGGACAATCAGAACTGAACAACAGCCACAGAACCACATACTTGTGGCAATGGGATAGAACTGTTAAGAGCAGACTTCAAACCACTTACCAAAACTCTGTGACATTCTGCATCCTCTTTTTCTCAGCCAACTAATACCAAGGCTGAATTTGCCCTCTTGAGAAGGCACAACCCTGGCCTTGCCTTGCTGTTGATACTGGGATTTTTCCCCAGTGCCTCTCTCTTCTCTTCTGTTTTAACATCTGGGTAACGTTTGGTGCACAGACAAATCATAGTGATGTATATAAACAGAGACAAACATACACAATCATCACCACTAGTAATTCTGTTCAAATACTTGGGGAAAAAGCAAACAAAGCTGATGTGCGCTCCACTTGAATATGGGCATTTTAATGCTGGAAAGTCACAGATAGTGACAGAGTATAAAATGAACAAACTGCCTTTAAGGCTTGTGGCTGTAGGACAAGCCTAGGGAAAGCAGGAGGATGCTGCGAGAGCAGCTACTCAGCTCTGTTGGCAGCTGTTCTGGTGGCATTTGCCAGCTGCTAGCATATTTAGCCCCCTCATTTAAACGAAGCAGAAAGCCAGCGCCTGTTTAACTTGAACTCCACTGCAATTACTTGCAATGCTTTGAGAGCACCACCTCTAATCAGTTGTATTCTTCCAAAACATTTAGATTTTGTGCTGAAAGTTTTATGAGTCTTAACAAGTTTTTTACAATTTGTTTGTTCTTTAAGCTGAGGCCTTTCTGAAGAATTGCGTACCCATATTTACAATTAATGGGAACCAAATTACAGCATAAACAATAAACATCTAAACTTATAACTTAGTATTGAAACAACCTTTTTTGAACAGCAGAAACCTTGAATCTTTGCTTTGAGTAGAAAAATAATGACTGAAGGACTCATCAATCCTCAGCCACTGCCTGTTATATCCAGGTAAACTAAATCTGCTCATCTCTGGAATATCATCCTGGCATGAACAGCCAGAGACTGCAGAATCTCACTGTAACACATGATCTCAGCAAATTATCCCAAAGACAGCTGACTTATGGTATGGGAATCAGAGGGGAAATAATCCCCTGAAGGGACCAAAGGAGTAAATAAAATGGAAACATATTTTTTTTAAAAAAAGCCATTTGCCATTTTTTTGCAGTATTTTGTAATCTCTTGGGGAAAAAAAAATTTGGATGACAGAAAGTTATATCGTCTGTTTTTCCTCTCTTAAGACAGAATTCAATATGAGCCCAACCTCGCATAAGAGCAACCCCAGCAAACCCAGTAGGAAACTGGGTTACACCTAAACTCTTTCTCAGACTGGTGGTCTCTGAAGCACATGTAGCTGCTCTGTGCAGCCACCTCTGTATCTGAGCTTCCAAATGAATCCGTATCCAAAAATCTACCCTGGTCTGTGCACCTCACATAGCTGTCTTGTGGCCTCATTTTTCTTTGATCTGAATTCAAACCATAATCAAACAGGTGAAGGAAGCTACTTCGGAAGTAGATAATGAAGTGAGTGCTAAATTTAAAATAAATGAGAACAGCAAGTAGACAACATAGTTCCAAATACCTAATAAAGAGAGAAAAGCCAACACAGATCCAAAATGAGGATGGTAAGTCAGAGAACCTATTTTGACTCTGTGAAACACTCTGTTACTTTTTTCCTGCAAAATACTTCTGAACCATTTCATTCACTTTAATACCATACTTCAACCAGTTCATACCACCCTGTCCTGGTAGAAACTAAAACAACTAATTCCTTTCTTGAGCCAGATGAGCCCTGGCCCTGAGGATGCATCTGCAGTGCCACAAACAGCCCAATAACAGTTGTGCACTCAGGGAGGGACACAGGGGCAAGGCACTGCCCCAGCTGTGAGCAGAGTGCTGGTGGTGCAAGAGAATGAAAACAACTGCAGACTACAGTCCAGCAGCAGGGAAGTGAGCAGCACACGACAGGCTTTTGGTGAAACCAGCTCCAGAAAGTAAAGGAGTCAGCTGAGCAGGGTGGTGCAGCCATGTTGCTAGCAGCAGTTACAAGCTGATCCTGTTGGGAAGCTCAGGCTTACAGGGAGCTCCAAGGTGCTAATCCCCACTGAAGAAAGATTCTGGAGGGGAAAGGGAAGTATTTCTTTAAAGCAAATGGACACTATCTAGCAAACTTGAGTCTTTGGGAATTAGGATGTGCAATTCACAAAGGAAAGACTGCAATTCTTTTAATTGTTTAGAGATTATTTTCAGTCATCTTACATGCAACCTACAGCTCACCACTCCTTTCAGAGGACGGGGCCAGTAATGGGACCTATTTGTCTAAGTACAGCAGAAGACTGGGATGCAGAGCAGCATGAGATCCCTGCCTGCCATCAAACAATCCTTTCAGAAAGCACCCACTCACAACACCAGCTAAAAAAACCCTGCCGAGAAATACAAAGTGATACATGTAAATGTATTTTGTTAGGAGCACCATGAGAATTTTCAATCTTATATGCTGAGTATAAATTCAGTACAAGTGCTCCAATAAATCATTTGCAGATATGACAGCTTTGTTTTTTGATTACTGTTTTTTTGTAACCTTCACCTCCTATCTAAATTTCCCGTAGAACAAAGTCGTTAACAAACGTCTCTGGATTCAATTTTCTCCTATGAAACCAGAAAAAAATTTAAAATGTTTAAGTCCAAGCTGTCTTCCAACTTAACAAACATAAAATTTATTTTTGTGGCAAGTAACTAAAAATAGCAAATATTTCAGGAGGAGTCTAAATGTCTCAATACCAATGACCTCTTCCTGGAACAAAGCTGAAAGCTCAGAAAGGCAGATCATCCCAGTTTGGTCATTTGTTACATCGTGACTAGAGCCTTTTCCAGTGCACACATTCATACACATTTGAGCAAAGAAATTCACCATTTGTTTCATTCTCTGACTAGGTCTATATGCAGCAACCTGGAATATATAAACTACCTTAATAAATTGTGAGAGAAGATAACTCCATTCTCAAAACAGATTTTTTTGTACAAAACTCACATGTATCTTTATTCTTGAAGAACATATCTTCATCATAATCCTATACTTTACACCCAGTGACACTGATAACAAATGGATCAAACTATTCTGTCCAGTGCCAGAATTCAGAGATAATGAATGCTTTTTGCAGCTTTTCAATTATAATTTATAAGGCAGTATCTTCCCTTCCACGTTTCCTTACCAATTCTAAGCAATGACATAGAGTACTAATCTAAATAACATTTTTTAGTTTGCCAAGTAGAAGGAGCAACAGTACACTCCCGCTTGTTTGTTTTTTCTTTTTTTTCTTAAAATACACTGTGCTACATTATTTATAGTCAAACTACTACAAAACTCGTGGTAATTCCAGTGACAACATAAAAATGCTTTGTGGTTCTGTATGTGGCAAAAGACTTACATACCTCTGAAAAGAAAACAGAGAGGATGACTAGGCTGATCCAGTGAATTACTCCTGCAAACTGGGAAGCACTTGAAACTGCAATTAACATAATACAATGAAGGGTCATTATTGTAGCAGAATGCAGCTCAGGTTTAGCATAATTAGTACTGCCACAAGTTACATATGGCAAAGCTTCTTTCTTAGATTTTGCAATGGAACTTCCAGAAAGAGGATGGGATGCAATGGACATGGAATTCCAGACCTTGTCAGCTGCTCACCCTCATTCACCATGTTAGCAGCTCTTCACTGGAGCTTTAGCAGATACTGCTGCTGGTATGCAATGTGAGACACAGCTCAGGTCTTTGATGCTCTGCCACTACTTCATGTTCTCACCCCTCGCGCTGCTTTAGTACAAGATGTGTGACTAATTCCTGTGTATCTAAAAATCCAGATTTAGGCCTCAGTAAGTAAACAGAATGCTTTGCTATCCCCACATTACTCCTTGTGTTCAGTCTCTGACAATTCAGCTCTGATGATCAGTATTTGTCTGGAACAGGTGGTTAAAAACTAGTGCTCAAAATGAGCTTCAAAACACATTTCAAGAGGACAGAAAAATGCAGGACACTGACAGTTAACTGCTAGCGATTCCTACTCCCACGTGCTCCCAAGTTTGGATTAAAGGAATGAAGAGCAAACATTCTCTCCTTCCTGCAGGGTATCTGTGACTCTACCATTTCCACAGCAGACAGACCAGTGCAGTCTGTGCTGTCTTGCAGTGTCAGAGAATGACTGTGTAAGCAGTAGCTGTGTGCACAAGGGTGCAGGGCTGTGGCAGACCTAACTACGTCCCAAGAACATACAGGGCACACACTAAATGAAGCATTTTATTTTAAGATCAGAATTTATTAATATGGGAAGGAGAGGAGAAGGCTGTAGGAAGATATCAGGATACAAATAAAACTGAGCATGCCCTGCCACTGGAATTCCCATTGCTGAAGCTCTTTGGGGGCTTTATGAGAGCATTTGCTGTGCTGCAGCAGAGGAACTACTTAAAGGCGAAACGAATCGGCAAAATACACTTTAATAAAGTTTCCTAGGGCATTCTCTGTACTGGGCAGCCTGAAGAACGGGAAATCGTTTGGATGCAGTTTTTCCAACAGGGCTCGACTGGCATTCGACGCTCCAGCTGCCCCCTAGCGACCAGAAAAGATATCGCAACCAGGAATTTGGGATGAAAACTCATCCTGACAAAACCTGATCGACCACTACAGAAACTCGGAAGAGCTGCACTTGCTCTCAGGGGGTGTTATCCTGATTTCCTGGCAGATACACACTGCAGGGGTGTGTGTGTGTGTGATGCTGTTGAATCGGGCAAGCCCTGACCCCTGCTTTACTGAGGCACTGCTGCAGCACGGGGGTGATTCCTTTCCATGGCTCTGCAGGGCTCAGCCCGGGCACAGTTCCGGCAGCTCAGGAGTGCAGCTTCTCAGCTCCACGCTGCTGAGGAAGGGCTGCTGCCTTCTACATATGCACCTGCTGCAGCTGACTGCAGAACGAGGGCAGTACTAACACCATTTCCTGAGCTCCTTTTCCCCAAAACTGGTGAAGATGAGGAATGGATAGCATGGTCTGTATTTCTGAGGCATTGGAACCTGCCACAACTTGTTTTTTTGTCTTTCAAAGAGGTGCAAATGAGTCAACACTCATCCATTTCTGCTTTTGCAGAACATCACAAGGTATTGCAATGTTGTTTTGTTATTGTACGCGAGGAGCTCCAAAGATAGATTTAAAAAACCTGATTACAGAACAGAGACCTAGAACAAAAGGCTTATTGTACGTCCCTTGCTTTCTGGGGTTTCTATTTTAATTCTGGTATCAATATGCTTTGTGCCAAAATACCCTAGAAGGTCTCTGACCTTTTCACATGTGTGTCCTACAGTCTGCAAATGTAGTGTCCACCTATGAAACCAACAGCTTTGTATGTGGGAGAAGTGTATCATGCAGCCAAAGATTACACTAAAAACTACATTCTAACAATGTCACAGCCAAAGAAAACACCAGGTTTCTTTTGTTGTGTTGTGTTAATTTTTTTGTTTGTTTTGGGTTTTATTTGTGGGTTTTTTGTTTTGTTTTTTTTTTGCTTGTTTGTGGTTTTTTTTTTCCTTTTGGTTGGTTAGTTTGGTTTTAATAAAGGGAGGCTTCCTAAGTAATTAACAGTCTATAGAATGGATTAACAGTTGTTATTATGAAAAGAACTGGCAGTGATGTGCTGTAAGGTTAAGGAACCCTTTAAAACTGTGTTTCTCATTTTTGAGAAACATAGTTATGGGCTAATGTTTTTTAAATCTTAATGAAAGTGACATACATCTCTTACAAGGCACAACTGGAATACTTAGATCAGCCTCACCGAGACACCCTTTACCTGATTTAAAACAAGATAGAAGGTATTCAAAATTGGCCAAGGCAACATTAGTTAACATGTAGAGTAATAACACAATGGAATGGGTCCTGAGCAAATCCATCCAGGCAGAGATCACCTCTGAACAGTGAACATCTGGCTCAAACCAAACACCTGCAGGTCATGCACAAGGTGTAAGCTGCAGAGCTTTCAGCAGTGTCACATGCACCAGATACACAGAAGAGTAATGATTTCAAAAGCAAAACTTTCTTTAGAAGGTTCTTCAGAAAATAAATGGTGAGAAAATGGCTGTTTCCAGAGGAGAGTAACCAAAACTACTAAAACTCAGAGAAATCAAAAACCTTTAAAACACTTTGTCTCTACAGGAGGGGAAAATTCTATGTATAAACAGAAAGACGTGACACCCCAATAAATATTGTTGAAAGCTTCTTCCTCATTAAGGCCTTACACCCACAATTACCATTCTCGACTTCTTTGAAAGAGGCAGACTTGTCCAAATCCTGGGCTTCCTCATCCAAAAATGGTGAGTGACCAGAGAGCAGAGAAAGTAACAGGTGTAATGGAGTGGCCATGACCTGAACAGTGTTTGCAGTATAGACAGATGGGTAGAAACGGGGAGCAACAACATGGAATGACACACAGTCATTTATTCATCTTACAGAGTTTAAGAAATAGCTGCAATTATTAGTGAAGCCCCTTAAAGTCATCTTAATACAACTGCAATACCTGAATCTTTACTCCAATATGATCAATTGACAAATTACAACAGTAAAAGGACTTCAACAGAATAAAAATTTGGTTTGCTCAGTTTAAAGCTGTCACAGGAGATACCAGACACTCTTTTGTGCTATGTATTCTTGCATTTATGGGATTGTCTGTACCCCAGTTGCCATTTCAATATATCTGAGATTGCATGGAGATACTAGAGGCTGCTCCTCAACACTTAGCTTAGGGGAAAGTGTAGGTGGTGTCTGTGGTCGTGTCAACTTTGTATCATAAAAGAAAAAAAAGAAAAAATGAGGTGGAATGGAGGAAAAGAAGAGTAAGGAAAAAAAGATGAATTAAGAAACAAAACAGCAGCATTGAAATTTCCATTGTGGAACCTGTGTAGAGTGAATTCAGATGAAGTAAAACTCCATTTAAACCATTATTTGACTCACAGTGTGCTAGCAACATAGAATGAAAATCTGTCTCATTTCAGTGCATTACAAGCTAGAAGGCTGTAATTTCAATTCCTATCCACTTGAGCAGAAATAAATTAATATGAGGTTAACACTAAGTACCCTATTTATTTTTGTATGATCACCACTTTTGTCTATCCACATGTGATGGGTATCAGAGATTAATGATGCACAGATTTCTCTTTTGTGCATATGTAGTATGTCTGTAAAGGACAGAGCTTTTCGAGTACTAATGAAAACACATGTGAATCTCTGCATGCACACTCTTCTTGTATCCTTTGAAAATTTGACCTAGCTTCGGTCAGAATAATAAAGAAGAGGCTGACTTCACTATACCAGGGTTCCACAAGAACACACTTCTTACCTAGCCTTAAATGATAGGGAAAAAACATCCCCAACATCCTCCCCCTTCAAAAATCTTCCAGCAAGTTAAGTCTTTATTCCATCAAAATAATTAAAAAAAATCAAAATAATAAAAAATAAAATTCTCCTACTCACACTGGAGAAGCTTTATATCTATTAGGAGTTCCAGAGTCAGAAGAATCACCACCAATACTACACAGGCTACCAGGAAACTGTTGAGACTTGCACTGAGCAAAAATACCTGCCACACAGCTGCTCGTCTCCCACAGCATGGTTTTAGCCAGTTAGATCTAAGGAAATAAAATTAAGGGAAAAACAAGAAAAGAAAAGAAGAAGTGAAAAAGGAAAAGAGCCAAAGAGCAATGAACTCAAAATTACAAGTTCTACTGTTATGAATACACTCAGCAATAATGTACAAAGATTTTGCAAAATTCACTTTCACTGGTTTTGTTACCAAGAGAAATGTGAGAAAAACCTTCAGCCTGGGTTCTCCCCAGCTGTGGAGTGTACTGGTGTCCAAGCGACTTCAGTGTACTGAGTCATGCAGCCCTAATTATCATACACACATTTCTAATTTCTTCTTGTCTCACTAGTTCTAATGTGCTTTCATTTTGACATACATGATGCATTCATTTATCAGTGAATATCACGGCATAGCAGGACTGCTATTTGGAAACTAAGGACTTTTTAAAAATAATTTCTCTGCTGCTGAATTTTCTGGTCATGCACCTTTATCCCTGCTCTACTATGAGACTGATCTGACAAGGGCTGCCAAAATTGGGTTGCAACAATCAGTCCATGACATCATGGAAAAGAACAACATGAATCTGGAAAACATCGAAGAAGAAGCTCAGTGACTCCACAGCTACACTTTATAGTAGCAAAGGTATGCAGCCTGCCAAAGTGTCAAGCCTCTGGCCAAGGCTCTCTCACTTGGGTATTTGTCCAACTCTCATCAATCTGTTTGTGGATCAGGCCAAGAATTACCTTGCCAGAGTTAAGGGGACAACATGCCAAAGCTAGTTTGGGTGAGGTCACCCTTTTTCAGAGGAAAATAAGGTTTAGGTAGGATGCAGAACTCTGGAAGGAAGCTGTTGAAGCAGTAAATGTTGCACTAGTGTGCTAATGATACACATTTACAAGAGGGTTGCTAATTTTTTTTTGTTTTCTTCTAGGAGTACTGGTAATAGGAGTAACAGGACCATGGACTTCAGAAGCATAAAGCCCATCCTCATACCATTCACCTGCTAACTCCTCTCCCTCAGTATCACTTTGATGCAGTATCGCATCATTTCTTAACACAGTTTTCTGCAAGGTTCCTGTACTGGCACACTTCAGAAAGTTTGGATGGGATGGTTGCCCGACACTTCAGATTTTCAAAGCACTGTAAAAACACATTAGGTAATGAAAAGTTGACATGATTTACTAACCAGGGTTTGAAAAGCTGCAAGTGTGGTGCAGTAACCCCACTGTCTGACTAAAATAGCACTACACAGAAATCGGTGGTGTACAAGAACATATGGTGATACTGATCAATTCCTAATAAGCAGCTCTAGACTCAATAACTCACGTTATAATCAAACGCTTGGAAAAACATCACAAAATGTTCTCTGACATACTCACAAATGAGGAAGAAAGAGATGCCAAGCAGTGCTCAGAAACTCACTTTGGAGCAGCTTCTCAGAATTAAGCAGATCAACAACACTTGTCATCAGATTGCCTGATTGCCTGAGTGTAAAAGACCTCCTCAACTGACTCTCAAAACTTCAGAGAAGATTTAACAAGTGTTACTATCAGCAACTTGCCCTTAAGTTAAACTTTGTTATGGCTCCAGCTGGAATACAGAATGCACTAGATCTCAAACAGGTTGTGTTAACACATAAGGCAAAAAAAACCCAGCATTGGGATAGGGCCTTTTTGCCAATTTGATCTTTTAATGGATTTTATTTTACATCATCTCAAAACAGGGTAACTTGTTTTTAATGCAGCTATGATTGGGTATTTTTAGATATTTCTAAAATCAATGAGGGGAGTGGCTCTGTTAAACAGAACAGGCTTTAGTTCTAGTCTCTGCTTACATTTATTTTCCCTTTTCTGAAAGGCCCATTACACCAGTATTTTAATATTGGAGGGCAGCTTTTCCTATTCACAGAATCATCAGTAGAGGGCCCAAGTACCTGCCTCTAAAAGCTCTGCAACAGTTATGATTTTCAAATATACCAAATGTAAAAAAAAAAATCAACAGTAATACTTGACATACAATACATATAACCATGATAATTATTACTCAAGCTATTAATTACTTACCAAGTCCTAAATAACATGGCATTATTCTGTCTGTTCAGTATTATTATTAAATATTAGTAACACCAATTCCAAAAAGCTTCTGAATTAAACTATCAGCTTACAGTAGAAAAAGCAATCAGCTTAAGAGGTCATGTGCAGCTTACATGCACATTTCCACCTGTATCACACTCATAAAACATAAATTGACTTCAAAGACATAAAAGGATTTTAAATTTAAGCACTGGAGAACCATCTTCAGTTCTGCATCCTAACTTGCTATACCAAGGTGAGTTTGTTAACACCTAGCCTGGATGGACAGTGATCAGCACCTGCACACTATGTGCAGGCTGACATGTTAACAACCACTCTGACTCCTAATGTACAAACCTCACCTCTGTAACCCTGGAACCTGTCTTCGCAGAGTTCTCTCTCTTGCTCCCTTCTGATGTGTGAGGGCTCATCTATTAATTCAATAGATGTGAAATCTGGCTTTGGAGAAAAACCAAACCCCTACCAGAATTAGTGTGAGTTTGAACTTACCTTCCAAACTCTGGCTATTTCACCTGTGACACTGCAAAGCTACACTTGAAATTTTAAGCTCAGATTAGAAAGTCAGCTATGCAGAATTTTCTAAAAACTCAACAAACCAAAATATAGCTTACACAGCTCATAAATTTACGAAGAGATTTCATACTAGCCATAGACAAGTAAAAGACCTTTTCCTTTTACTTCAGACAAAAAAACCAAAACAAACCAAACAAAAAAACCAAACACCAAAAAACCCACAAACTAGTAAAGAAGTCCCCTATTCTGTTCAGAGAATAAGCACACATTCTATCGGTCTTCTGTGTTTGCTTGAATTCACAGACAAGAGTTACTTTGTAAAACTTTCCTGCATGACTTCAAACAGGTTCATCAGGTATTTCAGCTACTTTGTCTCTACAACAGAAATACCATTTACCTTTCTTGCAATGCCTGGATAAATAAACAAATGTACTAGCGCAGGAAATTTTTAATTGCTGGTGACATAAAGTTGTAAAGTTTTGTTCTGAGACATTAAAATATATTTAGTGGAATTTTACAGGGGTAATTTCTTTTAAAGATACTTTCACATGTGGCTTTGTGCAAAACTAATCTGTCATCATCCTGTTAGTCTTACTAATAAACAGCTTGGAAAAAAAAAGAACATAAGGCAAAACTGGGAAAGGCTGAACATATTTATCTAGTAAGGAACCACTACAAACAGTTTTTTTCAAGCTGTTAACAGCTGTCACTGTTCCTATTTTCTGGTTTTGTAAACAAATACCCCAAAATCTGCATTGTACCTTACCCTTTGTTTTTTCTTTCATTTGGCTAAACAGCAAGTGTTTGCACCTCACAAGATGGTTAGGATCAGAAAACAGAAGGATGGATGAGATCCAAATTGCTATCTGAAGGAGCAGAAAGGCCATGGTCAGGAAGTGACAGGAACACAGGCTAAATAATGACAGAAAAAGGTGTCTGAGCCAACAGACAGGAAGAACCTCACAGCAGGTTGCAGGGAGCAGCTGAAGGCATGCAGCAGCTAACTCCAAGGAACTACACAGTTCTTGCACCTCTTTTCTGGACTTCTGCAAGCTTGGCTTAACTACAGAACTTTAACTATTGACAACACTCTTATCTTTTTTTCCCCCTTAAACTTGTACTATTTCAAACCCCATGGCATTTCTTGGAAGACTCCTGCAAAACTTTGCTGCTCAAATGGCAAGAGAGATTTCCCCGTTTTTCTCCCCAAACTCACCCATGGTCAGTTTACACACACTCATTCGTGTGCCAATATTTTTTAGCTTGATTAGGTCTTTTCCTTAATTGGTATTTTGTCCATGATGCATCATACACAGTAATGGCAACCACGTGTGTAATTCAATTAAAGCCCATGCTTTTTGTAGAACAGACACTCAGTTTCTGTGACTATCCTAGCAACCTCTTCTGCATGTGAATACAGACACCTGGAGTGGTAGATAATATTTTAGAATAGGCTTAATAAATTACATGAATGCTTCCCAGCTCTATTTGAAGCACTTCAACCTTTCTAGGACCATTTGTGCTTTCTTTATAGGTGTGTATCACACCATTTGCTCACTCCTCTCACTCAAAAATTTCTTGTTGCTTTTTCCTTCTTATGCTAAAATCTTTAGTGCAATATAACATCAGCCTCAAAAACTCCCTTTAAGAAACATAAGAACAGCCATACTGAACAAAGGCTTTTCATCCTGTCTCCAACAGTGGCCATGAGCAGATGTCTCAAGATGACTGAGAACACAGCAAACATGTAAATCCTTTCCCGTAACATTCTAACAGCATCCAACTCTTTTCCATTTGGTCACTTCCAAAGACAGAAGTGTTTTCTCAGGTTGTACTTAGTAACTTTCAATGAATTTCTCTTCCACAATCTTGTTCAACCTCCCCTTGTCGGGATAAGCTACTCTCAAACACACATTCTTCACAAAGTAGCTTCAGGCATCTACTGCCCTCTGTACCAAAAGCAAACTCTTTTTGTTACTTTGGAACTGGGCCTTAGAGACTGTATTGAGAAGGGGGTGTGTGGGCGTCAAACCTATTTTCACCTCTCTGTGTCACAGACTTTGTAGTATCAATAAGATCTCAGCCAACCTTCTCTTTTCCAGACTGCAGAGTCCTAGTTTACAAAGTAATCTGCAATTGAAGACATATCACATCTTTGATCGCTGTTTTTCTTTGATTCTTTTCCAGTTCTTTTATATCTACCATATTCTTTCTGACAGGGATCAGAAGAGCACTCGTGTTCAAGACGTGGGCAAAGCTTGTATAAATAAAGAGGCACAACAATGGCCTCTCTTTTATTCTCTGCCCTTTTTCCTAAGAAATCCTAGTATCTGATTTGCTTCTACAGTACCGTCCAGTATTTAGCTGATTTTTTTTACAGACCTGCCTTCCAGACAAATATTTCTCTTTTCCACATTTCCCCTTTGTCCTATGGCTTATCCATATTTCAATTTTTGCCCCAAGCCACATCCTTCCCAATTTAGACAATTAATTCCAGTGTCAAGCCAGACAAATAAACTCATGTCATTTCCAGTCTCCAATAAAGAGCTTTGCAAACAGTGATCCATGGGCTACAAATCATATGTTTCTATCCTCAAAAACTACCTGGGAAAAACAAGTTCTGCCACAAAAATATCTCCAAACCAAAAAACTCTTAAAATCAGTGAGCTAGAAAATTAATTCTTTGTCTTACTTACAGTACTGTAAGCTGTTTCTACCAGTTGATAAAAGACATGGCGGGGGCACACACTCAAACCACTGAGGTACTGGGGTAAATACAGTAATGAGCTACTCTGGAAAACAAAATTTACCAAGAGAAAAACTTAAAAGGCGGTGTACAGAAACAGAAAATTCTAAATCACTGAACACCTCTGTAACACAGCCCAAAATTTCACGTTTTCTTTACTGAAGAGCTGGGCACCTCAGAGGTTCTGTTGAGCTGAATGCTCCTTTTCCACTGCAGTGCAGGTCTGTTTTGGACCACAGCACCGAGAGCAGCAGTGCTAAAGTACTGTACAAAGAACAGATCAGCACTACAGTCTCATTCACTGCATTCTCATGTTAGGATTTTGCACCATCTTTCTGGATTCAGACTATGACTGGCAGGAAAAACTAAATTACAACTCATTTTTGTAAATAGGAGCTTGCTTGCTACATGGAATTGTTGTGCCCTCCAAAACCTTTGCACTTTATCTTGGGCTTGGACCTCATTATTCACCATTATTCCCAATCCTAGATCTGCAGAGATGCACAAAACTTTTCAGAAAATTGACTATTTTTAACTATGCCACCAGATAAAGACAAGAAGAACAGAAAACAAGAGAAATGTGAGAACTTGATCTAGCCAAATCATCTCTAAGTTTTGTAGAAAGCACAGTAAAATACCTCAAAAATCCAAATAATATCTGAAAGATGAATCTGAAAAGCAAAATAATGGCACCTACTTGGTACAATTACAGAAGACAGACTGAAGGAACAGACATATTTTTTCCCAGGATGGGTGAATACATTCACCAGCAAAGTCTTGCAACCAGTTTAAAATGAGAACCCACAACTCTTCTCTGTGTTAATTTCTGCATCTCTGTAAACTGCTGATCAGTTTTGGTTTCCCTTGCTTTCTCTCTCTCCTCAGTGTTTCCTTTTTTTCCGAAATTCCCACTGTTTAATGTACTTTCTAGCTATGACCAAACAAACCTAAGGCTATGAACAGATGATCATATATTATTAAACAGCATGACTATTTACAGCTCATGTCTCATGAGTCGCATTAACTGTGTGAACTCACAAACTTTACAGCTTTTGATGTAAAACAGTGTTTGCAAACACCTTCATGTTTCAAATGTTTAACATTAAAACTCAAGAGCTGCAACTTAAAACAAATACAACAAATAATTAAAAGTTAGTGTACATCTCTCCTGCCTTGTTTCTTGACTCCAATAAACAATGACCTTTATCAAGGGAGAGGCTCATTGTCTATCTGCATATTCACATAATAAAATACACTGTCAATTTTTTATAATTTATTGTGATTGATACCTATTAACTGGAACTTATAGATAATACAGTGAAGAGAGCTTTTCCTTATCCATGTATTACTTTTTCGTGTTGACAGTTTTTCTGCAATTCTTCATCACTTTTATTGGACTTGATGCAAAAAAAGCAGAAGAGGGAAACGGCAAACTAAGTTCAATGCAGCCACAGCCTCTCCAGTAAATTCAGGACAATGATTTGTGTTTTGTTTGAGGGCTTCAAGTAGAACTGAAAGGTTTTTCTTGCCTGATTACCCTTTCACTCCTTACAGGTACATCAGGGACAGGCTTAATGTGACTCTAATCTGCAGTCCTTTCTTTGCTGTTTAGCACAAGGATCAGCATTGTCATCTAAATGTCTGACAAAACCAGCTCAAACTGTCCACAAAATTCCTTCAAACACCGACAGGAACTGATTGTCCCAAGAATTTGATATGAAAAGGCAAAGACCTTTTATTCCAGTATTAAAGCCAAAGGAATGTCAGCTTACATACACAGTCTGTCTAACAAGGTAAAGACAGACCCGAATTTTTTTTATTTTTCCTCTTCCTTCTCATTTCTTTCTTTTCTTGTGGGAGGGGGGTAACTAGTGTGACGCCATCTGAGAGTTTCCAGGCACACAATGAGGGTTATGACCCACCTATTCCTGATTGCCTATTAATATCAGCTTTATTAAGAGAAATATTCCCTCACATGAGACAAAGCTCCCCTGGGCAGCAACCAGGTCAAATTTGTGCTTGGACCGCGAACACCTTGTAGCCTTAAAGAAGAAAAGGTAGAGGAAAACCTTATGTGCACCTTGGGGTGCACACAACTAAATCATTAAATCAGAAGACTCTGTTCTTGCCCTCTTGTTCATCTCTAGTCTGATATGCCTCTTGCTTCTCCATGCAAGAAAATGGAGACCTACTGGTGAATGCCCAGAAGAACCTGGAACTACTGACTGTGGACAATTATGCTGTCCAACAAAGCTGTGGAGAGATGCAGTTTGTAACAACCACCTAATCTTGTCCAAGCACAGGCATGTGCCAGAGCCTTGCAATTAAAACAACTCCAGCTTGCCTAGATCACCTGCAGATCTAGAGTATCAGAGTCACACAGAATACATGCAGGTCCATGCAGGCTGGCACCTTCCCTGACATTCTCTGGGAAATGCATGCAGCACGTAACATACGGTCTGCAACAAAATGCAGACTTCCAGGGAAGGGAATCTTTTGCTTGCTGGCATTAGCAGTATCTGCTGGTATCTCCACATGCACTTTGCACAGCAGCACTGGGGTAACAGAGCCTCAGTCACGAAGATGCTGGCAAGAAACTACAGGGATTTTTTGCTATTTTTTGCCACCTCCTCTGCTGGCCTCCCCACATCCCCCTCTCTGCACTTAAGGGAGATGTGGCTGACCCGCCCTACCTCTTTCTCACTCTGACTGAAGTCAGTTACAACGAACAAGGCCATGGGAAAGAAATGACACCACTTTCATAAAACCAGACACATTCCCAACCAGGCCAGGAGGTGGCACAGGGATAGTATTTGACTTTGCTGCTGAGCTTCTGAAACCCAGCTCTGCTCCTAAATTTCTCAGGGTTGTCATTGATGCTTCTGAAAGGAAGAAGCCACCATTCCCACAAGGTAGTTGAACACACTCAGCCAAAATCCATTGTTATATCCAAACTTATGCTCTGAACTTTTTTCAGAGAATGCACTCTACAGCTGGGAGATGTGGAGGGCACCTACCTGTTTCCATTCAAACTGACAAAGCCACAAAAGAAATCTGAGTGAAGGGAAAGATCTCTGCTGAGGAAAAAAGTGACAAAGCCTATTTTCATGCTTAAGACTGCAAAGCTGCTCAAATAGTTACAGTGAGAGACTTGTGCCCTTTGGTACAGTGAAGAATTGAGTTTAAGATCACAAAAATCTATAAAAATACATATTTGAATAAAACTGGTATTGACTCAGCACCAAAATAGCCTGAGGGTTACACCTGCATACTCAAATTAATTCTCAAGTGCCTCTCTTGCTCTGCAGGGTTTTATGTTACAGTTGTATTGTACTCATATAACCTACTCGAAATGTATTTCCCCTTGTTTGGAGTAACAATTTTTTGGAGAAGTCTCATAAAGTCCAATTTGGAAAGAAATTTAAGGCAAGAGCCTTCCCCATGTCTTGCTTCCTGAGTACCACATAGAATACCTGCTGAGCTGAGATCAAGCAGGTCTCTGCTGATTACAGAGCACAGGTTAAAATGCACTGAGTTGTTAATAAACGGAGGCTTATATAAAACCTTTTGAAGTCTTCAGCAGCCAGCATTCTATATGGCTTACTGGGAAGTACCCTCCCTGGACCTTACTGACCGTGGAGTAGGCTTGTGTTCAGTGTGACACCTAGGGGAACAGCAGGCACAGAACCAGGGAAGGCAGACACCAGCACTCAGCCCAACTCTGTTCCAAGGGATGCTAAATATAGTGTTATCATTCCTCACAAATGCATCTTCCTGAATTCATCCAGCAATTGTACCTCTATTGCCCTCCTTCCCACACACATCAGTAGTTCTACTCCAGCACTTTGCTGCTCTCACTACTCTCTGCTGCAATTCAAGCTTTTTACTCCTTGTCCTAAACATCATGGAGATCAGCAAGAGGCTGTGCCCTTCCTCAGTGAAGTCTCTTAGAAGCTCCCCTCAAAGTCTCTTCATGTGAAACACAGTTATTTCAATCAGTACACCACGGCAGGTTTTCTGAGCCTCTAATCATTCTCACTGCCTTCCTCTGGATTCTCTCCAGTTGACCCAAAACTTTGACAAAAAATTTAGTAGAGCAGTCCACCTATAGCCACTTCAAGTCTGAATCAGGCATAAGGATGACTTCTAATGTCCTGTAGGACAACAGTGCTACATGATCTGACATTGGGCTATGGTTAGGCAGATACTATGAACTGATTAAGATCTTTTATTGCAATAAACCTGGAACCACCATTCTGTGAAAACAGGAGCAGTATGTCTATACTGTGCACAGTATCAAAGACAACATTAGCAAACTACATAGTTCAAATTACTGGGTGACAAGTACACTATCTGTCCTGGAATCAGCAGTACCATATATTATCTCTCAGTCAGGAGATGTACAGTTATGTACAAGAATCATGGCAGCCAACTCACATCATCCTGAAACACCTTTCTCAAGGAGCTTTCACCAGACCATCCTGCTTGTCTGACAGGCCAGGTATTTCATCTGCTTTTTCCTGAGATAAAAGCTTCCAGACTGTGGTCAAACGGTAGCTATGAACCACTTAAAATTATTAAAAAGCTTTAAACCAGCCCTGATTAGTGGTACTAGAAAAGGTCTCTTCCATCCCATGACAATGATTTTACACAGAGTTTTAGGACAACTGTCTGCAGCTCTCCAGCTTAAGGTTTCCTGTTTTACAGGCCATGAAGTTCATGCAACCTAAAACTACACAATAAAAATCTGCCTTTTGTACTTACCCTTCTCTTTGGTACTCCTCATCCAAATTTGACAAAAGTTGAGACCCAGCCACAGATAGATCAAGAGCAGCTAAAGGTAGATCTCGATAAGCAAAATTAACAAGCTGCACAGGAGCAATGCTTTTGGTCTCTTCTTCCACTTGTTGGGAAATGATCTCAACTTCTGAAACACCACCTTCAGTTGTAGGCCTGAAAACGTAATGAACACGTGTATATGCATAAAGAAATATAAGTGAGCAAGTAAAAGGAAGTTAGAGACAAGAATGTCATAGAATCCTAAAGAGCCAGCCACTTAAAAGGCCTCTGCAAGGTCATTGAGGTGTTGTCATTAAAGAGGCAGAGGAAACCTCTCCAAACTTTAGTAAAATCTCAACAGAAACCTCACAAAGGAGAACAACATTTCACTCTGCTGAATCTGCTTCAAAAGCACTAAATATAAATGACTGTTTTATAAACAAATAGAGAAAAAAATGCATGAGCCCAAAAGGAAACCATTTATGCAAAACAGAAAGAAGGCATGTAACTATGCCAACTAAAGACTCACTGCTTTGTAAGTTGGTGAACAAAGAATAGCTAGGCTTTTTAATTATTATATACAAATCAACTGTTAACTACCAGGTGCAGTTAGATTCCTCTTCCCCTGTAGATTTGAATACTGATTCAAATAGTTTTGACAAATGGCAGCTTTGCTACACTTACCTAAAAAGAATCTTTCTTTACAAATTACTTTGAAATAGTTCTGAAAGGGAACAGCGATTCAGAAGAGTTATGGCCTCCATACAGATTATCTTAACTAACCTTATGTGCAGCTTCTAAATCTGATCACGTATTCTTATAACAGCCCACTAACACCAATGGAAACTCCATGCAGGTAAAAACAGTCTGAAAATGTGTATGTCTTCCACATTTAGAACAAGATACTACTTCTGTAAGAATTTTGTTACCATTAGTGCATGCACAGGATGACCTGGTTGTAGGACACAGCTTGCAAGTCAAAAGCTGATCTTTGCAGCACCCAGCAAAGCTGTATGTGTGTTTGATTCCAAGGATGTGCAAGCACAAACTTCTCTAGCTTTCTTCCAGGGGAGCCTGGCATCTTTGGAAGAAATCTCAGGCTACTGTCAGAGGTTTACAGCAGATATGAAGATACTCTTTTTCCACTGGGAAATAGTTAAAGAGTTCTTAGCACCCTGTGTTATTTAACTGCAAAAATTGCATTGCTGATTTTATTTTAAAGAAGCTTATTAAAATCTTCCAGCAATTTAAGCGACTTGATTAGCAATTCCTTTTTTTCCCCCTGAGAACGAGAGACTACTTTAGAAGACCACTTAACTGGTATATCTAGTATAAGGATATTATTTAAGGATGTGGGTGAAGGAACTAAAATTCAATGCTGAAAGTTTCCATTGGTCAGAGTCTCACCATCAGACTAATTATTCCAGATGGAAGACATCAGTTTTGATTTAAAAAGGAGCTAACTGCTGCCAGAATTACCCAAGAAAGTAAAATGCTGTTATATGTAGAGTATTTGGCAGAGAAAGGCTGCAGCTGTGTCATATTGTGGCAGAAAAAAGGAGGTAAAAGGAAGTACTATTTTAACAACCTAAAAGCTTTTATTTTATTCAACTGTAACTAATAATGGAAAGGAATGAGATTCTTTCATTTCCAACAGAACTGTATTCTTCTGTAAACAATCTGAAATCAGAAACCCAGAGGTAAAAGCTAATTTTAGCAAGAATTTTCTTTGGTTATCACCTTTAGTGCCATCCTGTGGACGTTTACCTTTGTAAGTCCATGCCGGTTCAGTTTTGCATGAAAAAGCATACAATGATCCAATTTCCAGTATTAGAAAATAAAAAAGAAATGGGTTGGTGCAACCTTCCCTCCCCCAAAAGTATTGAGTTTCTGTATTCTTGGACAGACTAGATGACAGATAAAGTCTGATTTGATGGAAAAAAAAACAAACAGACTGGTGTTGGCAGATAGATTTGGGGGGGGTGGGGGGGAGAAAGATAAACATCTGTAAAGAACACAACATACTAGTTTCAGCCATTGCTGTTTGTAACACATCAGACATGCTTACAGCATCATTCATGTACGCTCTGCTAATTCACACTCTTTAGACAAATATAAAACCTTCGTGAAGTCACATCATTGTTTTCCAGTCAACAGCCTTTTCCCTTTCATTTAAAGTAAGTTGTATCACATGGTACTTACTGAGGATTGGTCATGTTGGAGGATGCAACCAAATCAGCAGTGGTTCCAATGTTTAACTACTTCCAGCTGCTCTGCATCAAATTCTAGCCTTGAAAGATTAGGCCTCTGCGAGAAGCAAGACAAGGTTATCTACAACACAGCTGAAAAAAAATCAAAGAGCTACACCGACTTCTGTTGCGAAAGTGTCTAATAGTTTAATTCTCCTATGTGATTCTTTTTCTAAGTGTTTTTATTCCAGGTTAATTTCCCCATATTATGGAAGCTGTAAAGTTACAGTGCATTTACTTTTACACATAGACACATACATAATTCCATAACAACACAGGTCTTGTTTTAAACCACCAGATTGTTGAGAAAATTACCAAGATCAGAGAGGGAAAGGGGATTTTCAGAGAAAGCTTATGACTTCAGGCTCATAAATTCTATTGGAAGACAATTTTTTACCATTTTTAATACTTTCTAGACATAAGCATTAACATTGTCAATTAATTTTGGAGGTTTGTTCTCCATTTTCCAGTTTGAACTGTTCCTGACTCCCTTTGCTATCTTAGGAAGTCTCTTCCAAAAATTAAATCATGTTGTCAAACATTCTATATGGGCTGTTATCAGGATAGTATTTTGGTCATTGAAACCCTGTAACACATTTGGAAAAGTCAAAATCTCCACTTGTCCTGGATCTGGAGCAATGCATGGCCACCAGAGGAAAAGTGGAAAAGCCTGTGAGAATGCAACCTACTTATACACAGGTTTTGGAAGCAGGAAAAATGAGGAATACCACACTACAAGCAAAAGCTTTTAAAAATCATGAGAGGCCTTGTAAAGCTATTGTGAAGATTAGATGGTACAAAATTCTTTAAAGTAACATAAAAACAGACTCTTATTTTGATTAAACAGAAACAAACATAGGCAAATTACAACTACTTACAATGATACCAATGATCATGAAAAATGCTCTTATACTAAACTTTACCCTAGCCTACAGTCACTTACAGGCTGAACTGTTAGTCAAGTATTTACAGTGGAGACATCCAAATGTAGCTATATTTAGATCCTTAATAATCACTTCATACGAAAAAATAAAATTGAACTTACATCTTTTCTACAGACATTTCCAAGGCGTTATTTCATGTTTCGTAATTTCACAAATAGGCAAAATATAGCCAATGCATTTTCACATTTTCCAGATAATGTGCGAAGGTATGCAAGAAAAAACTTCTACACTGTTATCACCCTTCTCAGGCAGATAAGTCAGCCAAAAGCAATTTAATTATTCATATGAAGAGGACAACTTTAAAACAAAAGACTACAACGTACTTTAGAGAGACATACATCTCCTCCATTTATTTAAAATCTTGTAATATTTCTAAAGACAGAGCAAGAAGCAAATGTTTTTCAGATAAAGCTTTGCTAATGATACAGCAGAAACTTGATTTGATATCCGTTCAACTATCAATGGGAGTCTACTCCCTGGCCTTTGTACACCTTAAATTATTTTATTTACCAAATCCCTAAGGCAGCAAAAACTAAAACATTTACCTAAAATTATAAATATTTCAATCACACAGAGCTTTCTGATAGCAATTGTTGCACCTACCAGCACAACAAAACTAAAATATAAAATTCAGGTTCGTCTTGCAGTGCTATGTCCGTAACATTTCATTTTCAGTGGACATTTTTACAACAACCCAAAACAATTTTGAATGAAAAATTTTACCCAAATCAGTTGTTCTAAGCACTCAGCATGAGAAAATGGTCAAGGCATGAGGTACTGTGCACCTGTCTTGTGAGACTGAGAAAACTGAGAATCCTGCTCTAATTGCATTTGCAGGCCTGGAGAGTAAAAAGTACATGGAGATACAACTGATTTAAGGAATTGGGAATAAAACTGATGGAAACTAGCCTTAGAGGACAGACAGGCAAATGTACATATGGAAGCTTCTTAACCTAGTAAAACCTCACCATTTATCTGGGAGACAGCACAGTGCTAGTAACCCCAATATCACTCCCAAAGGAGACGTAGAAAACAAAGCAGTGACAAAAACTGCACATCTAGATTTTAAGAAACCTTATTTTTCAGATTAATCCTAAGATTCTAGGGAACGGGCCAGAACAAAAATGTGAAATATTTGTCCCTCCAGAAGAGAGTCTCTTGCTTTCCCAAAGCTGGAAGTACATTCGCAATCAAACAGAATTGTGTTTTACAGCTCAGCTGGGGCTCTGAACCGGGTGTGAGCAGTGGCAGCAGCACTAAGCCAGGCCAGCTCCCGCCTGCTGGAGCTGGCAGCTCTACAGGTAAAGTTTGCTCACCCCAGGCCTGAAGGAGCCACTGGCAAGAGGGCAGCAGCTCTTCTGCAGGGAGCAGAGTCCAGCTGACTGCAGCCGCAGGGATCGCTACCATGACACAAGGAGCTCACTGGGCTGAGACAAGCAACGCCGAGACACCTGAACGGAGAGACGGGGACTCAGCTCTCCTAAGGACTCACTGCAACCGTCCTGAAACAAAGAGAGGCAAAACGTGAGTAATCTCTGGTAAAAATGACTAATGTATTAGCTGATCAAATGAACTGAAGAGACAAGTAGAGTCAGCAAGGGTGATAAGAGGACAAAAAAGATGTAATAGGTTGGGTATATGTATCTATCTCCTAAATGGATTACTGTGATTCATGCTGCTTTCCAGGCTTTAAGCAAGTAACAGAAATACCTTAACATATACTGGTATTCTCAAAAAACATATTTTTTTTACCATAGACTCCACCTCATCTATCTGTTTTTAACTTCCTTTTAAAAATCACATTTTATAGCAACATAAACCACTTGCAACTTCCACACAAAATTTCTGTGCAAGTGAGTGGTGTTTAAAGGCAGCAGGGATCAGCAAGGCAATTTTATTCTCTTAAACTTCTCTTGCTTGCACTCCTGTAGGATTTTCCTGTAGGCAAAGTGGAATTATGTTGCCCTTCTCCCTGCCAACAAAGACAGGCAGATGGCAACTTTTGGGTATTCCATCCATCACTTGAATGAGAATTTTTCCATACAGCCCTTTCCCCACCTAACACACTCAGTGTTCAGCAGACAAAAAAATGCCTCATCTCTCATAGTCTCATCTGTTGCAATTACCAACAGGTTCACGTTTTTGGCTTTTTCCTCACTTTGCAGAATTGAGAGCAGGCAGCACACAGCACTTGCTGAGCTGCCACGTGAGCATGGGCAATGCCCAGCCCCTGAGAGTTCAGCAATTCTATTTGTCCCGTTGTGTGCTTTCCAGGTGAGATGCCTGTACCAGGAGCACAGTTTCCAAAGTTTAACAGAAACAGTTTAGAAGGGAGAAACAACAGAAAGGAAAGAATTGCCCCAGTAGTTTCTAGTGCAAGCTTTCAAGCAGCGTAACAACCAGAAACATTCACTGCACTAAATGACTGACATCTTGTGTGTACCGAGAGGACAATGCAATCTGATGGGAAGCATGTAAGTTTGCAACTGGTTGCCCAGCTTAAAACAGCTCATATCTCAACTGAACTAATTCAGCTCTTCACCCCTCTTTAGCATTGAAGGAAGTTGCACCCCAACCACTGAGCTCTTTCTAAGGCAAGATCTTCAAAAAGCTTAAAAGTGCTGTCCTTGCCTTCCAAGACCTTCAGCTTTGCCCTGTTCCCTGCACCCTCACTACACATGCCAGTGCTCCCCAAGCCTTCTGCAAGGTGCCCTTGGGCTGATTGTGATTTTCTGCCTCTCCTGTGCAGGGGCACTGGCAAGCACCTGATCACAGCTCCCAGCTGTGCAGGCACTGGGGTCATGGGCTGCACTTGAGCAAAGGTTCCTGCTGCTGGCCTTGCCCAGAACACATCCTGCCCCAGTAAATTTGTTAATGTTTACATCGACCTTCTATTGTCAGTCACCACACCCTGGCTGGAGCTTGCTAACAGGAGATAAAATCCAGCTGAAACAACAAAAAACATGAACAGAGTTTGGAGAATGTAGGCTAAAACACAGCACATGGTATACATACACCCTAAGCTAAAACATAAAACAAAATTCCAATAGCAAACTAAAAGCACAAAAATCTATACTCCACTGGTGCATGAAAACCATGGCTTTTAGCACTGATTTAAGCACAGTCTTAAAAAATATGTGTCACAATGTAGTGGGCCCAGTTTGGGGTGGGAAGTAGGAACATAATTTAATTTAAGTCTTTTGCACCGAAGCCCCTACGAATTTGTACCCTATTCAGCTGAGCTGAAGTCAAGACAACATGATTCAGAGCTGTTTGCTGCATTTGCTCACATTCTGAGGCGTATTATCATGAATCTGTAAGCTTCTGTACAAAATTCAGATGCTAACTGAAGTATCCAAGTTTGTGCACTTACAAGGTAGCTACAAAATCAAATTCTGACATGTTCCTCTAGTAAGTCCCCCAACAGCAGTTTAAGACACTTGGACAGGCTCAGAGTTTGCATTCAAAGGAAATGCCACAAGCCCCCCACAAGGAGACACCACTCCAAAATGCGGGGTTTTGAGTTCTCGCCAGCTCCGGCTCCTTCCCCTGCCCACACTCCCTCCACAAAAAAAAAAAAAAAATGAGGATGGCTTCCCTGATACAGGTCATAGTACAGTTCCAAAAATAGTTGTGTCAGCAAAAGTGAGAGTGCAGGACAAGGCATTGTGCACAGCCAAAGAAACAAAGCATACAGAGCAGAAAGACTTTAGACCAGAAATACTCAAGGGATGATGTGTAGAGCCCTGGCCATTGGCAACATTCAACTGGAGCAAACAGATGGCATGAAATCACTGAAGAGAGGGGAAGGGGTACAGAGGAGGAGGGGTTCTGTGGGGTTTTTTTTTTTCCCGTGTCACACTGGAGCTTTTTACTCTGAATCTAGTCCACATCAAGAAACAAAATTTTGCTTCCTTTGTGCAAATGTTACGTTCTTATTTCAGTCTATAATTGAAAGCCCTATACACTTTAAAGCATAAATCCAGATGATGGCTACTCATGTGCCAGCTGGGCAATCCCAAGGAGGTCAGGGAGCTATTCAGAAAAACAGGAAGAAAAGGAATCATCTGAAATAAGAGTAAGGAAAACACCTAAACAGACATTACTCCAGAACCTTTCAAAGCAAAACGGCACATTTAGCTCTTGTGAATTAGACAAGCCAAATTTTTTGGTTATGAACACCATGGATATCATCCTGAGGATCAGCACGAACCTGATGTGATCACTCATTGCTACTACTGCAAGCTGCATTTCGCCAAGAACTGAAATTCCCAGGCACCTGGGATCACAACTGTTTTTGTCCTGAGAATTTTAATTAGCTCTAATTGTCTGAATTTAGAAAGTTTTATTGGTCATTTGTGCCAAAACTGTTCCCTTCAGGAATCCAGCAACTTGTACTTCTGAAGGGGAAAAACTGACAAATTTGCAGACATGGTTCCAGCACTTCCTTGCTTTACTTTGGGTTAAACAAAATTGTTTTTTCTTTTTTCCCCAGCAGAAAAAAATCAGGTTATGATATTAAAAAAAAACCTTTTGATTAAACTGACCCTTCCTAGCGCCTTATGTAAGACAAGAATTTGATAAAGTATTACATTTGTCAAAAAATTATGAATGCAGAGATGCTACACAGAAAACAAAAAGGAAATTAACTTCCTTAATCTTTAACATTACTATGCAGAGTCCAAAAGAAAAGAGGCACAACTTCCTTTTTATTTCAAGGAAGAAGGGACATCGATTTTGCATCTTTTGCATGGAGGGATTGACAGCAAAGTTTTTAAATACACCACATTAAAAAAAAAGGAAAAACTCCTCTATAACAGGAAAGGTATTTGGAATGGGAAAAAAAAAAAAAAAGAGAAAAAAGTCAGGCATTCACAAATTAGGAAATGGCAGATTTCCACTTGCTCATGCAGTCATAATTCTATCCCCTTGTGAAATCATTCTGTATGCTGAAATTCAGCAGAATGCTATTCAAGGAACAAAACCAGCATGTAATCATGTAACTAAAGACATTCATTATTCCTAAGTGTAACTCACACTTTCTAGAGAGAAATCTAGATAGGCCAAAAAGGAGGAAAATTATCTTGTGCATAATTACAATGATCTCTTCACAAATGCAACATGATAATTGGTTGAATTGTGAACATTGCAAATTTGGACTACAGAACAAATAATAGCAGCTGGAATCAAGCCTTTAGAGGAGGACTAATCCAAAACAGACTCTGAGAAGAGCCCAGTCAAGCCCACCCTTTTCCAAGGAGCTTGCAGATGTGCAGCATATGGTGCTTCCTGACCAAAAGAAACAGGAGGAGCTGCTCTGCTCTGTTTGGGAAGGTTATAAAAAGACCCCACTCATGCTCCTCGCTTGTGCTCTCTCTTCACATGGAAGCTGGGGAGGAGGGCACGGGTTGTGTAGCAGGTCTCCAGACATGTTTCGCGATACTCCAGCATCAATAGGCTTTCAACACAAGAGCTACCCACAGCTCCTCTAGGCTCTCATTCAGTTCATGCTACACGGTACATACTGGCACTGCTGGAATTCATGGTTCTTACACACTCCCAGCGTTTTCCGAATAGGCACAGGTCTGGTAGGTACTGCAGCAATCCGCAAGATTGCTAATTAAGAAGACGATACCACAGGGCAAAGAAAAGTTATTCTCTGCACTGAGAGCCTTCTGTTTGAGGAAGTTCAGTACTATGGCAAATACTGGGAGCAATACAGATCTCAAAGATGTGCAAAACCTGTCCATCTACAAAGGCTATCTAAATAGTAAATTTGCTCTTAGGTTCTCAATAAATAATAGGCATTCATTCAGCCAGAAGATTATTCATTTGATCTCTTTCTCTGGAGTAATTCCAAGCATGCCATTTCCCTTTCCATTTTACAAACCGCTCTCATTTAGCTGCAATAAACCGGTGATCTCCAGAGTTATCTATAGTTCCTGCATGTATGGTAGAAAAAATCCTAACACCACAGGGTTCTTGAGTCCAGAAAACAAACAAAACCGAACAATCACATAGCTAAAAGGTGCCTTTACAGATTTGTCTGGTCTTCCCAGTTTGGGCCTCCTCAGTAAGGGAGAGCCCTAAGCAGACTGTTCCCCAGCAGGACTGGGCACAGGGCTGGTAGCTCACAGCACATCCCTGCACACCTGAGCATCTCCTGCTCTGATCACAGCTGCAGCTGCTGCTGGGGAACCTTGGCTGGAACATGAGGTCAAACCTGCACACACGGAACAGCATCTGGGCCACTCAGGCCCTCTGTACAGCACAGCACAGGGATCCAAATGGGGACCACAGGCGCAGGGTAAATGGCTCCAGTACAGTGTTGTGTGGTTGCTGCTCCTGAGCTCACTGTTGGAAGCTCAGGATTAGTTTGCTCTTGAAATGTACCACTGCACATGCTGATAAGAAAGAACCTGGCATCAACAGCTCCACTGGACTGAAAACATCTGACTTTTTCTGGTCTGGGAAACGAAATGACTCTGGGCTCAGTCAGCATATAGTCAAGTGATAGTTTGGACAAATGTTGTAACACAGGCACTTCCTCCACAAACCATGATTTTTTTGTGTCACAAATTCTGTTTCTCAAATAAGACAAACAAATCCCCTCAAACAAAGAAACACATGCGCAACTCCCCCAAATCTCCCTTGGGTTATATATTAAAGTACTAAATTCGAAACTCAAAATTGGGTTTCTATTTCCTTGGCTAAAAACAATGGCATTTCTGAATTTAAACGTTTGGGAATGACACTAACCCAGTCAAAGTCGTATTAAACCAAATTATTATTACTGGAAGCAAATCAAGTACCAATTTAGTTTCAAAGAAGTTTGCTTTGCATTTGCCTGTCAAGAGCCAATTCTTGGATGCTGTTTTTAGCTCTCTTTTTCCTACTCTCTGCAGCGAAAATCCAAACCAGAAACCTGCAGCCACATCTTTTTGCTTTCAAGCCAATCAAGATCAGTCCAGCTGCTCTTTACAACAGTGAAGAAAAAAATAGGTACCCTTTTGAACATGCTAGAATTAATGTTTTTAGGTGTATTTAGATACCTGGCAGGTCATCTCTGATTAGATTTGAGTTTATCACACATGAACCCAATTTCTGCAGCCTATTAATGGCTATTGAGGCATGAATAGAAGTCCATTTGAATCCAATAGCAAATTTTATTTGGACAGAGGTGGATTTTCACTCAGGCTTTTAACAGCAACAGCGGAGTAACACAAATCTTTGAAACACCCTGAGTGTGAGATACATGTTACTTCAGGGGGGTGACACTGGCAATCTTAGTCAAGTGAAAGGATCGATGTCCATTATCACCTGTCTGTCACAAGAACAGGCAAAACTCACTACATTTTAATTTTCATCCATATGGCCATCTTACTAGAAGCTTAACTCTCACCTGAGTTTCTGATCATATGCTTAGATTAATGTAACTTTGAGATTGTCTTTCAGCCATTAGCCTTCGACCTTAAGACTCTTCCTCTCAAGCTATTAATTTTAATTTTCTTCAGATCTGGGCCTAATGAATTCTGGAATGAAAAGCCTTTAGAACTTTTAGAAGTATCCTCTAGTTTTCTAGTGATTGTAATGTCAGCCAAAACACTACAATAAGAATTGGAGAAAGTACAGAGAAAATCTTATAAGAAAATTGCTGGCATCTCTTGAAGCTGAGGACTTCAATGCATCTTGCCAATTATCACTCTGTGCAGCCCATAAATATTATGTTTCTGGCTAGGAAGGAGAGTGAGAAGTAAGTTCTTTAGACTAATTCTATCTCTCTCATAATCAGCAGCACAGAATCAAAACAAACCTAACTAGACTGGTACTAAATCCAGTTATTAGAGAAATCAAACCAAGCATCTGGAATCAAAGATTTCATTCTAAGAACCAACTAAATCACAAGTACATTTGTGAGAAATATCTATGTTTTGTCATTCCTAGAAAGTTTTATAGGTAACCTTCCATCCAAAATGCAATAAATTTATATGAATTTATGGCTTTACTGTGTATCCTAAAAGCAAGTAGATAACAATTAGCCCAATGATGTGAAATTTATTGCTCTTCTCTTGGACAGTGATATGCTTTGTAATTCAGCTTTTGGCAACAAACAGCCCAGGTGTTTTGAATGCAAATTTACAAATAGTTGCAGCATTTAATCCTGGTGATGTAGGATAAACTCCACTCTGCAAAAACACACTAAAATTCTTGAATTCATATCTGTCTTGTACTTCAGAGGCAAGTTATCTCACAGAGGCATGGGGGCACAATGCCTGTACTGCTTTTGGCTGGCAGTCTTTCCTGATCATGGGAACCTAAAAGGCAAAATTTAACTACTTTATTACAGCATGCAGAAGCCCCACTAGCCATTATTTCACATGTGTCTGGTGCATTTAACCAGATCACCTGGTTCCCTCAGCAGGTGATGGAATGCACTTACTGCAAGTTGCAGGCCAGGTTTCTGCCACAAAGTACTGATGGTGAGGGACTGAGTCCAAGCTGTGAGTAAGCAGGCCCAGCCCAGCCAGTCCTGTGAAGCACCTGGAGCCACAGCCCACCCAGTGCAGCCCTGTCAGCTGGAGCAGATTTCCTCCTGTAGCAGAGTGCGCCTTCCCCCTCACCTCTAACTGAGGCCTGAACACATCACAGGGGACACACACACGGCCAGGGACTGCCACCTGCAGCAGAGTATGCCTTCCTCCTCATCTCTAACTAAGCCTAGGACACATCACAGGGGACATGCACATGGCCAGGGGATGTTTGGAGTCTGCCTAGTCTGTCCACTGCAAATAGAGCAGATAAGGCAACAGTTCTTCCCACTGGACCTGGATAAGGGATAGGAGGTGAGGGCTCTTTTTTACTAGAAGTAATTGATTCCTTAGCTATTTTGCATGGAATACAAAAAGGATCAATATAATATGCAAGAGAAATACTTTCTGAAAATGTTAAAAAGCATTTGATCTGCACAGGTATGCAGAATTCCTTCAGAATGAAGCTATTTGCTTATTCACACAAATACATATTAAAATGCATTCAGCTACTGCTAATAAAATAAACCACACATGAAAGTAAAAATGCCCAATTTATCCTTTTCCCTTCTCAAAAATACCTAACATCACCATCCCTGCCCAGCTCTCATCTCTTAAACTCTGCAAGAACAGAGAGGACTCATATTCTTGTCACATGAGTAAATGCAGAGCATCACAAGCTACTGAATAAATTTCAAAGATGCAGGACCACCCACCCATGAACTCCCTTTGATTTAAAGGGAAGAACTGCCAGCTTGTGCTCTTCCACTGATAGTGTCAGCATCAAGATAAACTCAACTTCTCAACTGCTAAAGGCTTACAAAGTTCACTCTTCACTAGGAAATTAATCTTACTGTGATTCATAACTGTGAGCCTAGAACCAGTTTTTCCTGTGGCAAACTAATTTGGTGCTACTGCTAACATACTACGAAATCCATGTTGGGAAGCAACGAGGATGGTACTCAGGGATTCAGATGTAAAATCTACCTCAGTATTCCCTTGGGCTTCTGCAATGCACTTTGAACCACAGCCCTAAAGACATGTGGTAAAACTGCAGCCCCAGAAGATGATTAGCAAGTGAGAGGCACTGAGCAGTAAGAACAGCAGTATCTTAGAGGCAGATAAAACATGCACCATGGTTCAAACAGAAGTCTTAATGCTCTGACGCTGTTTCAGCTGTTTGTTTGTTTGTTCAGTGCCTAAATGCCACTTCAGGTGCCTTCACAGGACTAGACCATGGCTTCCTGAACCCCAGTTTCTCCTTCATGGAGGAGGCAAAGAATGAGGAGAGAGAAAAAAACCAAAACCAACCAACCAACAACAAAATGAAACAAAATAACACAAAAAAAAAAAAAAACCCCAAAAAAACAACCCCCCCCCAAAACCAACAAAATATGAAAACATACAAAAACTCACAAAGAAACCAAAGAAAACAAACAAATAAAACAACAACAATGACAAAAAAACAAACCAAAAAACCACAGAAAACCAGTAACACTTTCCTCCCTTAGAAAAGTTTTGGTAATAAATTTAAAGGAACACTAGTGATAAGACACAACGATAAGGGAAAGCAAAATGATGAATCTAGCAGCAAATGGATCCCTGCCTGGGAGTTGGTCTTTCATAAGTGGCACCAAAAATCCCAGAGGTTCTGCCTCAGCAAGCTCCTGCTGTGACTGACAACACAGCCATAAATTACAAAGCAGGGACTAGCACAGAGAGGAACCCGCCCATAGCTTCTCCTGCAATTCCACAAGTAAACTTGGCAGTAACTGTTCTACCCAACACTTATCAAATCATAGCAAAATGGGAAGAAATAAATAGCATATATAAACCTCTCATGTATTTTCAATTAAAAGTCATGCATGTTAATTCCCAGGCTGCTCTTTCAATATACAGCCATAGTAGTTCATTTGCAGTTAGGGAGATGACAGAGAAAAGTTATTCTCATTTAAAATGCCTGGCACTAACTTCAAATCAGACCTCAGTGGCTTTTGCCAGTGTATTAAATAATTATAACAAACATCTATTAAAGGAGATACAATAATTTTCTGTGAACACTTCTATCACACATGACACTGTCTGCTGGAGAAATATACAGTGGAAGCTTATGCAACAAACTCTGCTATCCTAGAGCTCAGCACAGGGAATGTATAAAACAGATGTTTTAAAAAGCTTTGTTTAGTAACTATTTTCTTCAAAACAGAAAATCATAAAGAAAACAGGAAACCCCAACCACACTGCCCCAGAAAAAAAACCTTTGTCCTTTATCCTTCAGTATTCTGTGGCACCATACAGGCTTCGGCCACCATGTGACCCAACGTAGCAGTCATCCTGCCACTCTCCTCAGCTCTATTTCAGCAGAATCTTATTTAGTATTTCAAGTCCCATGACCCATATCCAATAAAGAGGTTCTGTATAAGACATTGAGTAGATAAAAGGATGCTTTTTAAGCAAAGGTTATGCAAGAGATCCACACTGCAATGTAAGCCCCAGAACAGTAAACAAATGTCAAGATATAAATAAAACATATTTTTGCTCTTCAACCAGTAACACCTACCAGTCACCTGCTTGTAACAGAACTGTGTCTGTTATGGCTGCAAACACAGACTTTTATTAAGATTTATCAATTTATCTTTATTAAAAATAAACCCTAAAGGAACTACTTGACCAGTCCAGTCATTAAACACTTTTAGGAGATAGGAAACTCAGAAAAACATGTTCAAAACAGACAGATGAGAGCAAAGAAGCTACATCTGTTATTAGCTTCTGGATTAAAATCATGAAGGGCTGGCAAAATAGCTCTGAAAATTCTCAGAAATATTTTGTGTATCACCATTGCACTCACCAACCATTATCTACTAAACAATCTATCAAATTCAGCCAAAGACTCCCCAGCACCTTCAACAGAATTTAAATAAGCTACTGAATACATATTCCCTCCTAACTAAACACAAAGCCCAAGACCATATCGTAAACAGATGCTAAAATCTGGATTAGTATTCAAGTTTGACTTCTAGTCTAGCATTCTGTTAGTAAATATCCTGCCACTTTCCAATAGAAAGAAAAGCCTCCAGTATTGTAAGTGTAGTTGTGGAGGTTTTTTTAGATACATACAAAAATATTCCAAAAATAAAAGTAATTGGTTTTGAAATCTTATTTGAATCAGAAATACAAAAATCAAAATCAGTACAAATTTTCCAATAAACCAAGAATATCTGCAAAGAATTAAGATGATACTGGCATCCGGTGAGAGATTTACTCCTCTTGTCACTGTAAAAACAAGCATTAGAAATGAGACAATCTACTGCAAAGACCACTATGGGATTTAAAGGGACAATATCTTGTGAGCCTTCATTTCAAATCTTCATAGCTTCAAAACACTGGTCCTTATTAAAACATTCTCTCATATAATTCTTCTCACTCTCAACTCTTTTAAATACTCTTTTAAAACACATTGTTGACAATTGACAGGTTATGAACTGTAGAGCTCACAACACTTGAAAAGTGGAGGGAAGAAAGCCTTCAGACAGTCCCAAGCATCTGCTCTCAGAGTTGACAAAGGAGTCCGCTGCAAACTCCACTGTTGGCCAAGATGGGAAAGAGATACCAAAAGGTCAACCAGAATCCTATGATTTTTAAGGTCCTAGAAATGAACAGAAATGACCACAGGGAAGTTGGCCCATACTTCTGTTATTCACATGCTACTTCAAGACTCATTAGGTGATTTAGAAGGTGGTTTTTAAAGTGATACAACCCCTGCTCCAAATTACTTAATCTAATTGGAGGCATAAGATCACACATTAGATTAAATAGCTTATCAACATAGGCTGGTTTAATTGACCTACCACATGCATGCTGAACAGAGGACCTTTCAGGAGAAACTGCAGGAGAGAAGCATGACAAACAGAGAATGCTTTGGGATATGAAAATTTCTGTCTTGAATCAAAGATGAACAAGGTTTTAACAAGATATTTCATTAACAAGTAATTTCAAGAGCTGGTTGATAATGGAAACACTTTCCTACTGAGAACAAAACAGAGAGGTGTCCAAAGCAAGTGTGATGAGCTTCAGAGAATAATGCCACTCAGAAGTAGCATCAGGCAGCATCCAAGGGCTAAAAATGCAGGCATGCCAAACCACAGTTCACTCTCAGCTGAGGACAGAATCCTTTGGTAATGAGATGGGACCAAGGCAACCAGTGAGATTAGATCAGTTCAGGCAGCCCCACACATCACATACATTTCACCACTGCCTGCCCACTGCTGCAGCTGCAGGCAGAGCACACAGCTGCAGTGCAGAACTATTTTCTCCTGCTTTTAACAAGAACATGCCCCATTTCAAAAGTCCCAAGGATAGCTGTACTCTAGTGTGTTATGTAACTGTAGCATGCATCACACTTCACTCATGTAAGGAGTCAACCCATTCATTTTCCATTAAACTAATATGCCTCTCTTTGTTCTGGTAAAAAATATAAGGTGAGCTATAAAAACTAAACACAGACACGCATTTTTCCCATCTCTGTTTTCAGAGGCCATGGCTAAGCGAAAGAAAAGATTGCTTTACTGTGTCCAGGCCAACAGCTTTCCTCAGGATTTCCACAACTTGTGCTGGCTGGGCTCTGGGCCAGGCTGCCCAGTTTAAAGCTAACTCGGGTACAGCTGCACAAACTGCACTCTGCAATGCAGCACCTAATTAACTATTTAACTTAAAACCAAATCCGTTTTCCCTACTTACTGAAAAACAGCAGCTGACAAACTATGGATCTGGCATTCTCTCACATGCAATAAGATTTGCTGCAAGTATCTAAAAATACACTTCCTGGCTGGCAGCCCAAGGAACCAATCAATGAAAGTTCAAGAGGTGCGCTTCACAGTCCAGATGTTCTCAAACTCTGCTCCATCGATGCTTACAGAGATGGCTATAGTCACATTATGCTGACTTTCCTCCCCTTTGCTGTACCAGCTTGTGTCTAGAAGCTGAAAACGACATTTAAAATTCTTAAAATATTTTTCTTTAAACATCTCCTTTTGTTAGCATAAAAATATCACAGCAAATCAATGGGATGAAGGACTATCCCAGAGACAACTTGGTGGAAAGTACAGCTCAAACTCAAAGCTCTATAGCAGGATGAACTTCATGAGAGCCCAGAAGGCTGAAATATTACAGGATCTACGTGTACATACACACATTATAGATAATGACAAAAAGTCCACCTGGCTGAAATGCTTTTCCAAACCTCACCTACACACTTTTTCAGCAGATACAGTGTTGAAATTTGTGAAAATTGGGGAAGGAAAGAGAATTTACCTCCTTATTTAAGGAAAAAACTTAGCAGGATTTTCTAGGCAAATTAATTTTAACAGTGAGCAGTATTACTAGATTTAATTTCATTAAAAACCCATGCCTGAATGATTTCCTCCAAGACTTCAGTTGTGTAATATATAACCTATAACAATCAGTTATAAATTATTATAAAAATGCAAAACTATATCTCAGAGAAAAGATGAAAACGAATTTAAATTCAAATCCATGCAACAAAACAAACACAAAACTATAAAAACTGACAAAAATCTAAGCTTGAAAATTCTGCCATACTCCCTGTACAGGGGACATACAAATGTCGTCATTCATGCTTTCATGTGGATGTTAAATTAGCAATTAGTAACTTGAACACCTTTGACACCACACACCATGACTGGCAAGAAGGGAAGCAGCTCAGTTTATCATGAAGATCCAGTAGCTGCTGCTGTTACATATAGATTTGTCATTGTTCGAATCACAAGAATGCTTATAGTTCAGTCCTTAGAGGGGAAAAAAGAAGGGAGTGTTTAGCTTCAAACAAGGAAAATAGTTAGAAATTACATACCATGCAGCTTCATTGCCCTTAGCAGAGAAAAACAGGTCATGTATGGCACCTTTTATACGTCACTCTATAATTTTGATCTTGGCTTGCAAGATCCTTTGTTTCTTCTTTCCTTGCAAAGGCACACAAATCTGTGAGCATACCCAGAGCAGCCTCTAAGGCTCTTTTGCTGCATTTTCCAGGGAGCAGCCCTAATTTTGCCGAGTCAGAATCATTGATCCATCATTTTTGCTACATGTTATAGAGCAGAGGACTAAAACAAAATTCTAATATTCAGTGCTTTTCCATGAAAAAAGTGCTCTGCAACTTACGTCTGCTCCATCTTTCCTTCCCTGAACAGAACTTTTGCCCCTGCTTTTATGTATCTGCTTCAGGCACATGGCTGCTTGATGATAGAACTTGCACTACAGTTGGTATTTTTTTTCAATCCTAAATAACCCAGACAAACTCCCTGCTTTTATTAAAACAATTGTATGCACTACAATTTTTCCTTGAACATTAAAAATTCCAGCTCTTGCCCGCTACATCATTTAATTTACAAGTAACCATTTTTAATGTAAGCCACATCGCTCTACCCAGGTACTCAATTTCTGGTGTGAACAAGAATTCGTTTTCGCTTGGAGGTTCATGTCTCTGCAGCACAGGTCAACAGCTCCATGCACTACACAAACCATTCAGCCAATATTCTGCTAGCAGATTCCTTTAAAGACAGGCTTCTAAATAAGCCAAACTCAAAACTATTGCTGTGGCTAAATATGGGGCTTGGGTGAGAAGGGGAGAAGTGATTTCCTTAGTTCGCCATCAGTCTTGTTGTCTGAGGGGTTACTGAGATCATGGATGCTGCTGCCTTGGTTTTTATTTTTCACATGTCTTTTGGCAGATATATAGAGCAAGACAGATTCCTTTATGTATGATAAATGCTACAATCACTGCCATCTCCTTAGGGAAGGCAGAATGCTGATCACAGCTCAAATGGGCATTCAGCTCATACAGAAAATACAACTTTTCTACTGCAAAGTAGGCTTATCCTCTGCAGGCTAAACAGTCACAGATAGAGAACATGTGTTTTGATTAGCTGACTATGCTGCATTTGATACAAAAAAACATTACTTTGGGTGGGTTTGATCACTTTTGTTATCCTTTAAGGCGATAATTTTATCACCTTACTCTTTTTCTTTTAAACCCTAATCAGGAAAAAGAAAGTAAGATAAAACCCTGACAAAAAAAAGGTCTGTTCATCATCACCTGCTCCCCAGCCTGTACAAAACAGTACTGTAGCACTGAGGATTCTACCAAGCTGACAGTTACCTCCAAGTATAAGCTCACATAAATGAGTGCCCAAGAAACCTGCAAACTTACTTGAGCTCATATTCTGACATACTTGTAAAAATTATCAGCTATTGACATTGTAGTCAATACCTTCACATTTCACCTTGGGATCTTTAAGGATTAAAAAGCCAAGGTAAACATTCATAAAGCAGAAATCTCTCCTCTAGATAAGCAAAATAAGATGTGGTGTGTAACACAGAAAGACATGACATTTCCATCATAAATCCCATTTGCCTGTATTAATCACACTCTTGCTCTCCTTCACTATTTTCCTCCCTTTTTGCCCACCAGCAGTTTGGAAAGCTTCCAAACTGTTTTATTCTTCGGGGCATTTTTTGTTTGGTTTGGTTCTTAATACAGTCTATGTTTAAACAGTCTATATGGTGCCAAGCATTGCTGCAAACACCCATACAAAATTAAATACAGTAAACAACAAAAAAAAACCTTCCACACATTCAGAACTGCAGGTATGGTACAGGCAGTGAGACATGCACAGCAGAAGAGGCAGTCTACCATCCTAGAAGCTTTTACTGAACTCTCTTCTATTTAGTTCTTATGGATAACAGATGATTTAAAATACAAATACTTTGTCATATACTTTAAACCTAGGCTCTGAATACAAACAGTGCCATTATCTGCTTAAAAAAGACCAATTATTCACTGAATAATCAAGCTACTGTGCAACTTCTGAATGCCTGTAATATGTTATTTGATAATATGGTGTCTTCTGACCTAGACAGTGCTGCCTACAGTATATAATTAAAGGTTTCAGATACAGTTTGCTCCTCTTCTGCCAAATCTTGTTCACGCAGTATGCTTTATATATTCAGGGAAACTCAAGAGAAAAACAGCCTTTTTCAGACCGAAGTGCTTTGCTAAACAATTTAAACACAACCAGTAAAAGCCCCAAGATCAGATGTCCATCTAGGAAAGGAAAGTACTACTTCTATCAGTGGTACTTTTTACTTCCAATACCGAAGTCTCCATTTTATTACTAAATATTTTGAACACTGACCTTCCCTTTTTTTCTACCTTCATTCTAGGAACACTTGGCATTGCCTTATGATAGCATTATAACGAAGTTAAGTATTTAATTTCATTAGACATTACCAGGAGAGAAAGCTCCTGCTCCACACAGTCACCAACAAAAAGGGGTTATGGTTAAAAGTGATTTTTTAAATCTGTGAAATAAACAGGCATAAAGTCTTCCCTCTCTTGAAAAAATGAACTGTGCAAACCTGTATTCCCCAGACAATTTGTCCCATGCACCTTAATCCTTACTTGAAGGCATGAAGCAGAAGAAAGCTCACTGTCTTCACCACAAAATCTGTCCACCAAGGCAGCCCGTGAGAGCAACATTTAACATCATTCTTAGATGAGGCTGTGGAATCCCTCTAGCTAGAGATACACTTACTTCATTTACCCCAGCAAACATCAATCAGATCCCAGCTGCTGCCAGTCACCCGGGCATTTCAAGACCTGGCCACATTTCCAAATGCTTCAAACAAATAACCAATTAGTCTTTTTTTGCTGGTTCACTGAACCCAGTGCTTTCAGATTTGAGCCTTGGCAGGCTACCAGCTACTTGGACTGCAGTCCCTTCCTCCTAAAACAGGAAATCATCTTATACTGAAAGATGATTCAAAAGCAACAAGCCTATCTATGCTTCAGAATGAAGCGGTGCAGTCAGACTGGGTAAAATATCCAACTGCTAATGGAAAAAACACCAAGTTTCAAAAGAGCAACAAGTGAGCTGCCGATGAGCATTTTTAATCAAAAGAGAATGCAATTTAAAAATAAACCAAACATCACCCTTACAACTGGACAGGCCATAGCTCGAGATTCAAAGGGTTTTAACAGTCCCTGAGCTTCTATTTCTTGGGCTCTTGAGGGAATCCTTTGCTTGGCACTCCAGGCCTTCCCAGCATTTCAAAGAATACCTTCATTTACACATCAAAACTCCTGCCTTCTGGCAGGGTATGAAGCCTGGGTACCAGCCTAAAAGCAGCACTTCAAGACAACCGTTGTAGTCTCTTCCCTAGCTACAACCATGGCTTTTTACCTATACAACAGTTACTTTTTTTTTTCTACAGCAGAATAATAGTTGCAAGAAGATGGCCAGTATCATTAAACTAAAAAACTTTACACTCTTTAACTAAATATAATCTTTTTCAAATATCAGTCTCAGGAGTCATTATGATGACTATTCTGACTTCTAAAACCATAGAGAAACTGCCTTACCAGTTACTTCTATCTCATGAGAAGCGAACTACTAAAGGAATTCTTCCTCATTTTCACCTTAAAAAACAATAGCAGGGAGACAAGTTTTGTGAAGATGCCCACAAATCTCAATCAGCATGTCGCATCACAGATTTGTCCTACAACAAACTGAAATAAAATATTTTTCAGAAAACTTCAATGCAAGTCATATGACACCATGCATTTTACAAACTCAATATATAACTCAGGAAATACTCTCCATGTTCTGAGCTAAAGGACTGGGTCTAAAAGAAAAGCTTTGAATTTTTCTGTGCCAGCCGTCCTTTTTTTCTTCTTCTTTTGAACCGGAAAAAATTTCCACAGAGCACAAGTCATTCAATAAAGTAGTGTGAGGTGCAGCTGAGCAGGGATTTAGCAGATCCTGGCATTCAGTGTTAGCCAGCAGAGCCGGCTGCCCTTGGTGCTGCTATCACACGTGTTTGGCTGTAGACCACCAATAGATAGGCCACAGCTCTCACAAGACTCTAACAGAAGCCATGAAATAGCTCCTCCTCCCCAAATCTACTCAGAATTCCCATTGTCAGCCTAGTTTCACTGCTGTGCATTGAGGGCTGAATTCCCATTTTAAAATCCTTGAAAGGCATACTAAGGCAGGGACTATCTGTTCAAAACCAGTTCCTCCTCAAACTCAGGACTTTTTTTTGAAAACTTAAAATGAACTTTTCTCATTGCATGTTGCAGTACAGAACAAACATTTTTTCCGAAAGCTATCCATAGTCCTTTAAGTAGGCTCTTGCAGGAAAGAAGGCAAGAAAAATCTCAATACTTACAATATTTTAAAACTTGACTACACTTCTGTTAAAATCAAAATGAAAACTTTAAAGAATGCAGTGAATAAACTCTAGTCACACTCCTCCACGAAGACAGAACAGCACTGATCTAAACAGCAAAGAAGATTGTTTCATATAAATTACTTTTCTACCTGTATAGCCACCTGTTCCAATTTAAAAAAATGTACTTTTCCATGTAGCTACATTAAAAACAAGCTCTTGATTTACACAACAGAAAATGAGCAGAAGTCAACCCTCCTAAGTATAAAATAAGTTGAATTTAAAAACTACTTTAGCAGGTATTCTTGTCTGCAGATAAGGTATCAGAATATTACAGCACAAATATCACCTATTTGTTTTTTCAGTGGTACTCCTTTAGATAACTAGAAGGAAACTAGATTATTACTATTTCAATGTTTGCAATGTGAAATGTGATAACAAAAATGTACATGTGCTCATGGTGCCAAAGACAGTAACACTTCTCTTTGCCAGGGTTGATGCTTGATATGCAGGTAAACAAGAAATACCTGGTTATACCCAAAATGCACAGGAACTGAATTAGCATCTGCTATGCATTTCAAGAGACTATGTGACAAACTTGTGCTAGGATGCAAAAATGTCAATGGAATTTTTCATGACATACATACAAGTATTATCTCTATAACTAAGGGGTTCCTAAGCACCCATCACCATTCACTACATTCTCATTAAAATTTATTTAGACTGCAAATCCTCTGGGACAGGACTTATCTTTTACCTGCACTTGAAAAGTCTGCTGTTCACAATAAGGATCCCAGCTTTATTTGCTTTAAATTCTAGCAGAGCACAAATTGGGTTTTTTTAATGTAGAAGATTGAAAATATTCAGAAAAAGCCCTCTGTAATCATTCTGCATTTAATTCACATTTACACTCTGTATAAACACTTCAGCTGTCATTCTAGTAACAGTTTTACCTACCTAAGAAACTTAAGATCGGGCCAAATTTGCCTGCATAATGATTTCACAGTAAGTGGCAACCAGATGGACAGTACACTGCCATATGCTCCCCTTTGCTCAGTGATGGAAAAGTGAACAAATGTGAACCACACAAAAAGAACAGAGAGTAGGGAGAAAAATATCTCTGCAGTGTGAACATTAATTCATGTACATACCCTTTCCTACCGGGAGCATGCAGCAACTTCCCTGCTCCTTGTACCTCAGAATGTAAACTCAGGGGAGCAGTGATTAGGGCAGCCCAGAACAGCTGCTCTCTCCAGCACAATCCTTGCTGGAGCTTCTCTGTGCTCCAGCTAGCAGTGGTGCATTCCTGAGAGGAGCCAGGGCAAAGCACAGGGAAGAGAACCAGCACTAGCATGGCCCTGAGAAAGGGAAGAGAACAAGGACTTCCCTTCATGCACACTCTGCAGACTCCTCTCAATTTTTTTTGCCCAGAGATAACACATGTCAAAAACTTTTAAGTAAACCTTGATGCCGCCCATGTCTTGTACTGCTCTTTAGTTGAAGGATACAATCTGGCAATATTGTAATGTCCCCAAGGAGTACCTGCCCCTTTGAGCTAGTCCTAAAAATAACATCTTTCCAAATTAAATGTATCAATTTAATTATACCACTGCCTGTGCTCTGAAAGTCCTTCTTCTTAAGACAGAACAGAGGAAGAAAAAAAAAAAAAAAAGAGCATTCAGATTTCTGGAGGTGCCAGCTGGTAACAGAAGAAAAATAACAAATATGTGCAAGAAAAATCTTTCCAATTGCCTTTTTTAAAATACATTTGAGAAATTAACATGTGAACTTCGATCCATATCTCACTTTCGTGGTAAATAGTTGCTTTCAAAGCTGTCTACTTTTATTATTCCAGATAAAAATGCAAGTATTTACTACATGTGGGTTGTAAAATGCAGGCAGATGTTATAGACAGAGAAAAATTATGCACTGCATGCTGAGACACACAACATGCCTTGTGTTTACATCCTGTATGTTTGCTAACTTTAATTATTACAGACAGGAGCGCTTTAGTTTACTTAAAGAAGAGCCTTCTTTACACTTGTACCATCAGCTAAATTGACTAATAGCCCAAATGGCTGCTTCTCTGTAAGAAATTATTTTATAAACTCGAACAAAAGCATTAAAGGAAAAATTATAAAACAATTCAACAGTAGTCTCACTCACTTCAATAAAACTTGTATTTTGCTATTTTTATACATGAATTTTTATTTTCTATTAGTGGAAAATCCTGGTGGGCACACTTAAATATCAGACACATAACACTTTCCACTACAAAGACTTTCACAACTGTTTTGAGAATCTCTGACACTTGTCTTATCTGCAGGCAGCTTTTGAAGTTCCCTGGAACAGCAGAGATGCTCTTTGTCTCATGGCATAAACTAAACTGTTTTTCTATGCCTGCTTGCTTTTCTTAATCAAGTATTCAATGGCCCCTCAAAAGCCAATCCAAAAAGACACAAACTCCCTGTACACAAGGGCTGGGCACCTGGCACCTCAGACAGATCAGAGGCAAGTGTGCTGTGAGCACTGGCAGGCTGCTGAGGCTGAAAAGCAGAGGCAGGACACAGAGCAGAAAGGATGAAACAGGTCAGACTTCACCAGTTGTTTCCCTACACAAAGCATAGAACCCAAAGGTCCTTCCCCTGTTCATCCAGTAACAACCTTACCAAGTAAGGCAATTACCTGAATTAGAAATAACCACTGAAGGCTCAAATCCCATTTAGGGATTATTTAAAGTCAACAAGGGAAATTTATACCTCCATGTAGTGTCATTTCACAATAAAAATTCCAAACAAACAAACAAGAGGGGCTAAGCCCCGCAGTACCAAGAGGTTCCATGTTAGAAACTAATTTGCAAGAAGGTTATCTGGGCTGAAAGTAAAGCTCTTGAAAATTCAAAGGCACCGTATTTAAAAGAATCTAGTACTTTAGCTCCATTTGCATTAATCCTCCTCTCAACTGTTAAGATCATATATTTCTCTTCCTGCAAATCACTGCCTCATTCAGTGAGCAGGGTGGCTCATAACACAGAGCTGTCTGTATCTGCACAATCCTATATCAGGTATTTGCTGACGTACAGGTCTAACTCTGCAATCAATGGATTCGAACATACACTTTTCAAAGGTAGTTTCATTTGTGTGTAATGATCCAAGCACACACAGTTCTTTACAGATGCAAGAAAAGATACAAAAATTGCCCCAAAGAAATTTTAGTTGAAACACATCAAAGCAACACTGAACTCTAGACATGATAAAATGCAAGTGAGACAGGAATAAAGCAAGAAATAAGCTGATGTTGCATTTTATAATGCTTTGTTAATGAGCATTATTAACAAGTACCATTAGAAAACCTCCACTGCTACACAAATTTCCAATAAAGCCTGACTTCACTCTATTCATGCAAACCTAGTACTCACAATGGGACTGTATGGAGGTAACAGGCTTCACCTGGACCTTGTAACTAAATTAAGAATTAAACCCTAATACATCAACTTGTCACACCAAATCCTAAGCCCAGCAACTGGGTGGGCTGAAATATGACAGAGACAGACATAACCCTGCTGCTGCCCACAACACACCGGCTAAGAATTTGGAGGAAAAAATGTTCCTTGAAAATGGCATTTCACCAAGTATGCTCATATCCACTTATACTACAAAAATACTCCCAAAAGTTCAGAAATTTTTTCCAAGTCACAGAAGTCAAAACTCCCCATTTTCTAACACTGCTGATTCCAGACTTACCTCTCATATTACAGAACCTAACAAGAGTGTGGCAAACATCCTTCAGCAGCACACAGCAGCACTCTAGAACCAGTGAGGAGAGGAAAAGGAGGAATCAAACCTCAGTCCTCCTCTCATACACCAACTAGCAATGTAGATTCTTCAAATGTCACTTACTGGACACTTTTGATGTTAAAACATGTGGCAGAAAGGACTGTGACTCAGTCTCCTATGTCAGTTACTGATTCTGCAGTGCTCACAGGGATAAAGTATTTTTTCTGATTGTTAGTCAATCCCATTGTCCAGGAAACAGTTTAGCTGTGCACCACTATAACTGAAGTAACACCCCATTTGTTGCTCTGATAAAATATGCAGTTTTGTCCTGTATAACACAATTCAATTAATTCTTGTGCTATTGCCAGGTAATGCAACTAATTTAAATGAATACTGATGATACAGGTAAATTTTAGTCATGTGGAGATCTTGCAGGGCAACACAGTTTCTCCTCCTAATTTGGGCCCAATCACGCGTAGTAACATTTAAACCATGCGCTTCATCATGCTGGAGATTTTGCTAGTTTGCTCCCCCCGTGCTAAAAGTAATCTGTGATGCAATATTACTGCAGCATCAGACTCCGCAGTGTAGAGACCATCAGTGACAAACAGCAAGCTCCCAAGTAGCCAGGTTTGGGGGAGTCACCACTGAACCCAAGACAGTGTAACAGCACAATAGTACTGGGGGCGAGGAGAGGCAAAGTGTAATGAGCTGCAAGTATCTTCTACAGGGCACCTTTAGAACTGTAATCATGCTTACATGCAACTAACCTTCAGGATCAGGCACAGTGAGAGAAGAGACAGCTATATTGTATGTTATGTTCTGCATTTATGCTGTCAGTCACGATCTGAAAATACTTCAGCTGAGTAGCAAGCTTGCACTGGTACTCACGCTGCAAGCATACATAGCTCACATCTTAATTTTCTTAATGGCATTTTCATAAACCAGTGCAACTTTAGATCTTTATCTCACCTACTACTCCAGTTCTGTGGCTGCAATAGCTGATGTGTACTCTTGCTTCATGTGCTTGTTGTCCACTGTTGTCTTGAATATAATTACTACCTGCTAACCACATCTAACTTTGTGTGCAACTTCCACCTCTTCTCACCCTTCAGGTGAAAACAGCATCTTGCCCTAAGCAATTCTGCAATATGCAGCATCAGGACAGAGCTGCAAAAACTCCACTCAGGTCAGAAACACAGAGGAACGAGTAAGATGAGTACATGCATGCATTGCATCAGGAATGGGTTCCTTGCACACACTGTCTCTTCACTGACTGTAGGCATACTCTTCCCAGCTTTTAGGAACCATAACACGTCTGAAGCAGCAGATCTTATTCCACATCCTCTGTAAATGAGAAGTATTCCTCCCCTTCTCTGAACAGAGTATTCTGCCTCAAGACAGACATTGTTCACATCATGACACATTTTCCCATACAAGATGCATAATGCATAATGCTAACTGCCATATCTCATTGCAAAACACCCATGTGCTACTATTACACCGTCTAATTTATAACTCTCAGTTAACATGACTGTGTAGCAATAACCCTTTTACAAGTGTCCTGCAGGAACTCGCAGCATCTTCACAAGAGCTATCAAAAAACCGTTATCACTACTGTTTCATCTAATCCAGACTTGGTTAGTAATATTATTACAGCACATTAAAAGTACACAGGTTGCTTACCTCACAAATTCCAGTAATAAGTGCTGCAAAAATAGCAGGATTCCTAAAAGTCACATAGGAAAACAGCAGTTTCTGACTGTGTGCCTAAGACAGGTGCTCTGTGTTCAGACAAATGAGCCTTCACTGCTGATTGCATTCACAGCTGTAAATACCCCTACACCAATACTCATTTTACTTCTTTTACACATACAATCTTCTGCAACTGCTACAACTGGTGTCAGGTGCATGCTCTAATACAGAGCTTGTAGATCAGTTTGCTCTTAAACCTGCATGTAAGAACCAAGAAATTCTGAGAAACATTGAGCAGATCCTTTTTTAACTTCAGTATACTAACAAGCTTAGAAACTATGCATGTTCATGTACTACTATTTTTAAGAAAAGTTATTATGACATGCTGCCCCATTATAGCTTATCAATCCCCACAATTTAGATTTCACCTCTACAGATCAAACAAAAAAGGCCTATTAAGTTTATTACATTTTATGAAAAGCAGACCGAAAATTCCCTGGTAAAGAGCACTCTAAATGGATTTCGACTCCAGAAAAGAAACTACTATTCCTTTTCTCGTTGGGGCAAGCAATAATGCTGCTCCAGGACAGGGGATTTCCAAGAAGAGATGCAGCACCTTACAGATACCAAGTACTCTTGTGTGAAGACACTGCTGAGGCACCACCGTTGGGTGGGTTTGCACACAGAGACAATAAAAGCAACTTCCACGTTCAGGCATTACCCAGGCTGTTCATATTCGGGATCCGCACATCTGAAGTTGTCCAGCTGGGCCCGTCCGGAGGCGCGCGGGCCGCGCCGACGAGCGGTGCCGGGGGACTCCGATGCGTAAGGCGCCCCTCGGCGTCGAGAGCCCCCCTCAGCCCCCTCCCCTACGGAAGTAACGCCGCTCCGACTGCGACACCGCGACCCTCACACCGCCCCCGACCGGGCCGCGGCTCGGCTGACCCCGCGTGACGGATCTCGTGCCCCACAGCAGGCCGGCCCGCGGCAGAGCACCCTCAGACTCCCGGCCCCACCGCCGGCAAGTTGGCGGGAGGCGGCGCCTGCCGCCAAACTTTGTCCACGGCGGAAGGGCTCCCCCGCCAGCGCGGCC
>VXBU01013150.1:0-25387 GCA_013400315.1 Bombycilla garrulus | reverse complement strand
GACGGGCGCCGAGCGGCGCCCCCGGCCCCGCCCGCGCCGGGCAGCGCCGCCAGCGCCGCGAGCCCCGCACGGAGCCGGGACCGGTACCCCGCCCGCTGCAGCAGATCGCTACGGAGCGCGGCGCTCACCCAGCTCTGTTCCGTTCCCTAGAGGCCGGGATTACATAACGGCGCCGGAGCGAGCATCTGCAGGATTACACCATGCGGATTAGGGATTACGTTGATTCAGCAGATTGTCCTGTGCATGACTGAGAAAGATTACACCAGCAAAGTTAAGAATACGCGTTTGCTGTGGGAAGCCGTGGGTGAAATAGAACAAATTAACTCAATACAAAATTAAATGCACAAGAAAAAACAAAAAGAAAAAAAAAAAACAAAACAAAACAAACCACCCCAAGATTAAGAACGTGCTTTGAATGGACAAAATAATGGAGAGACTGACTGAAATTTAGGTTTTGACAATTATCTCTCCTATGCTTTGGAACACCTGCTGTTAGCAGCAACCAGCTATTAGTGCTGGATGAATCTTAAAAAATCAGAATCATTATTACAAAGACTAGTTACACGTGATTCCTGATGACTGCCATGTAAAGTAAATATCTGAATTCCTATGGCATACATTTTTAGAAACTCAAGATTATTAAGTGACACTGGTCTATTTTATTAAGTTATCGTGTGTTAACTGTCTCCTGGTATGTAATATGGATGTTTCTTTTGAGTTCTGATTACTGGATCTGAGATTACTAACATTTGAGAGCTGACGTTACGAGGGACACTACATCTGCCACTGAGGTATGAATAAAAATTAACCATGCAGAGACAAACTTTAAGTTGCATTCATTTCAGTTGATTTCTTCCAAGAGTTAGGGATGAAACTTGGAAGCAAAAGTGCCACAGAAGAAATCAGTAAGCACACAGAATGACAGAGTAGTGGTGGGGGTTGTTTTGCAAGATTGAGAGTAATTTTTTTTAATGCAAGGGTCTTGTAAGATTTAATAATTCCCCTCACACAAGCTGGAGACTGGAATCTATATCTCAAAATTATAAATTTGTAGTATGACTACAGCCGTTACATTGGACAGAAGCCTCAACTTTGTAGCTTTGCCAACATCTGTATGAATATCTCATACAATAGAACTAGGGTTTCCGATGGAAATTTGCAGTTGGTTGCAAGCTGCTTAGAAAATTTTGGCAATGGAAACTTCTCCCTGAAATTCACTATAGTGTCTCAGATTTCAATTTCAACATCATGACAAGAGTTTTACCCCCTGTTTTACTATATAATTAATCCTAGACATACTTTAGTGGATGAAAATGTAGGGATTTCTAAGACAAGAGGACTCAGTAGTCTGTTGTCATTTCAGAAAACAGCAATGGAAAGAATTCTGAAGAACAGTTTCCAAAAAAGTTACCCTGTCAACCAAAGCACATTGACATCTGTGAGCTATTTGTCATCCACCTTAGTTTCCTGTATTTGGTCAGAATTTCCTGATATTGTGGTTATCCCATCTTAAAAGAAACTTCCAGTGTGTAAATTTGAAAAAAACATTGTTCTTATACAGATTTGTTATAAGATCCCACCTGGAATTCTTCCTTGTAGAAATCCTCATTTGTCTCAGGCAGTTTGATTAATTTTTTCTGATGCCTCATGATTTTCTGTGCTCAGATCAGTTATGAGCTTCAGACACTGAAGGTATGAGAAGCTATACCTACAGGAGAAGAAACAGACACCTTTTAACCAGACTTCAGGACAGTTCCTGGCTCTTGGAGAAAGTACGAGGTCAGTAGACTGCTGACTCCTTGACAGATATCAAGGACATCTCAGAAGGAAATTTTTATTTAATCAGCATACTAAGTAATTTTTTAAATTTTTGTCCTTCATTGTTTTCATGACACAAATATTTGAGCTCAATATTCAGGCAGAATGAGATTTTACCTTTTTTGGTTTTAGAAAAAATACTGCATTATTGCAGTAAAATCCTATTCTTAAAGACAGCTGTAAGGTGCAACTTAATCTAAATGTACAAACAATGTATATTTGAAATAGCCACATGACTAAAACTATCTTCTTTAATTTGGGGGAGAGTTTATATAGACATAATTTTAAGAATGTTTGAATAGCAAAGATCCATAAACCAAAATCCAAATCATTATTCAGTGCTTATTTTTTATCTGCCTGTGCTCATTAAGACTTACAGGTACTGTGGATGCTCAGCCCAGCTAACCAGTAAAAGTACATAAAACCAAGAGGCAATACAAATTCTGATTTAAATAGATGGGGAGTAAAACACACGCAGGTTCATTTAAAAACAAATCTAACGAGTTCAAGACTTGTTCCAATATATCTTATATACACAGGTGACCTAACTTTAATGTATAAGCATTTCAAACAATGCATTTCTATCATTAATATCAGTTTAGATGACAAAGATGAGGGGAAAAGGGTAGAACTGATAAAAAGCTTTTTCAACAAGCTGGCACAGAGTAAAACAGGCTATAGTTTAAATTTCAGATTAAAATACTCTCAACTGGATATACAAAGTAACCTTTCACAAACTCCCAAGATACATGCAAGATAAACATTTGAGCATTCATACAATTGGATTTTTAGTTTCTGTGAGCATAGGCTACATCTGCATCTAGAGGAAGACTCAGTTTGGAAAGTGCAAAGATGCACAGATGATCTTTGTGTTTCTAGTATGAACTCAGTGCACACACAGCTGTAAGTGGGTTAGAATCAAATTTAGCAACAATTCCTGCTGTAGCACTTCCTTTTCTTTAAATGTATCATCTTATTCTCTAATGAGATTGAGATTCCAGTTTATTCTTTTTAGAACACTGATACATACTTGAACTTCTGTTCAGAGTGCAACACCTAAAAACATCTAAATACATGATTATCTAATTATGTACTTTTCAGTCTTAAAAACAAAAAAGTCAAAACTGTGAATGCTGTCAGCAACACCTCTTTCAAAAACTATCTTTAGACTCATATTGTGATACTTAACAGAACTTAAAAAATAAAGTTACGCTTTCACATTGGTGAGAAAGTATTTTCAGTCCCTCCCTTTGCCACCTCCATGTCCTTGAATACACAGGCAACGAAGTTTGAAAATAAATAATTATTAGTCCCACAGCTTCCTCAAGCTGTCTTCTCTCTGCACTCAGCTTATAAACAATATATCGAACATGGAACAATTAGTCCTAGTCCCAAGAGTTGATGAGTTGTATACCATGTCCATTAATGATGCAGTAGAAAACTGTCCACTTTCCCTAAGGGATTTTTAGAAGATGCTTAAATCCAATGATCTGGCAGAAAAAGTTAAACTTAGACCAGGAGCAGCACCAGAGAGATACTGAGGTACATAGTGACAATAGGATGAAGGAAAGGAGATGCAAGATCTCCTTTCAGCTGTAGCAAAACTCAGGCTATTTTGTCAATTCAAGATTTCACATCCCAATTAAATCTAGTACAGGAGCTAGTCTGAAATTTAGGTTATATATCCTGTTTATATTTTATGAGAGCTATTGGATATTATACAATTTTGTGGAGCTTTCTGTGAAAAGGGAAACTAAATGAACAAAGATTATTTGCTCCAATAAAACAGAAATTTAAATCAGATTCTTGATACCAGTGTAAAATATATGTATGATACAATTAATATGTACTACATTATGTGAGTATTTTGAATTCAGCAATAAGCTCTAATACTGGTAATCCTAGAAAAATATGCAAGTTATCCTGTGAGCATGTTGGGGTGTTACCCTATTCTGTGCTTGGCCCCTGTACACATTTGTCTTTGTTGTAACCTCACCCACACTGCACTATATGTAAATTTGAAACCTTTTTAACAGCACATATAAAATCCAGATCTTGACTGCTAGAAAAACTAATCTCCAGGATGATTTATTTCTTTTAAAAACAGGATTTTAGTTCTGAAGTGACCCCTGTTCATTTGTTTCTTCATGCCACATGCTATGTTAATTGTTTGTGGTTCTGTACAGAGAGCTAACTGTAGGTGTGAGCGAGCTCAAGAGGATGCCTTTGGGTGGGGAGCTTGCTGTTAAGCCCAGTACCACAGGGAACTGCTATTTCAGATTTTCTTGTTTGGACAGGACACTTAAAAAGCTAGAGAAGCCACCTGAGGATCCATGAAAACCAGAACCATCTACTTATAAAGTAGGTACAAATGCATTACACCTTTTGAAATGGGCCTCTACAGAAAGTCAGCTTTCTGTTAGTTAAAGCTGCAGTATAGGCAATTATTTTTCATAAAGCTGATAATTTATTTTATTTGATCGTTTAATGGGAAAAAAAGAATCTTTCTTCCAATATAGGGTAGTTTGCTTAAATATTTACTTTGCATACACTCTGAAGAAAGAGCAAACATGAAAAAATTATCTATTACATTAGACTTATTCAGTAAACTATTTGGTACAATAAATTTTGACTATACATAACAAGAAAACAGAATGTAGCTAGGATAGATGGTTATACAGTTCGCATGTCTACCGAATAAGTTTCTTTTAGCAATGTCAAGTGAGTACTGGTTTCTGTCCAGGCAGGGCGTTTCTACTGCAGATTTTAAAAATCATTGTACAAGTTCTGATAAATTCACGGTTTATATTACTAATTTCACTTGACATCCAGACATGAGGAACACTAAAGTGAAACACATATTCACTCTGAGAAATGACAAATTGGAACGTTCTTGTTTGTGGAATGGAAGAATTCTACCACCAAGATCTTATCTGACTAATTAGCAGTCTGAGGAATAGTTCAGTTGTTTGTACTGTCTTTCAAGGTGCAAGTGTTCATCTAATTAGCTAGCCAGAATCAATCAGACTGCCTCAATGCATCAGGTATTACTATTCTGAATAAGCATGGCAGTTTTTAAAAACTATTCATTGTTTAAACATGCTTTAGTCTGAATTTAGTTTTATTCTGCCTTCAGGAATTCACTGAACTTGACAGCAGACTTGAATGTTTGCCATTAACTGTGAAATAATGGAACTTACATATAAAGTACATTACTGTCAGAGTGCAACAGATGTCATAGCAGACACACTGGAAGTTGCATTCCAATACCTATTTCTTCAGGGGAAAAAGACACTAGGTTCAAAAATTACATGCTTAATTTACATGTTTGTCTTTAGGTGCTGTTGCCTCTGACCAAGAGCAAAAATTGTTGTCGGAATAATATGCGAACAGGTAATTTCTTCCAAGTCTTTACTTGGATACATACACCTATATAATTAGAATTCATTAAAAGTGCATTGATTTTGATAGCTGTCACTGGGATTGTCACAAGTGCTCTGCAGTGATGCCATCCCTCACTAGCGTTTACCAGCCAGTGGTACAAATTCTGTAAGATGTTTGCTTTGATCACTCCTAATGTTTCAGTTTATGATTGATTAGTGTGGAGTCCAAAGCTGCTTGCAAGATAGGAAGCATGCATCACCCCCTTTTGTCTTCTGTCAACATTTCCCACTCCTCTCTCTTCCTTTTTTCTGTTAGCAGTCTAGTATTTTAGCCTCTAGACTAGGCAAAACAGCTGAGTCAACATGTGTATTAGCAAGGCTAGCTTGGCTCTTTGGGGTTAAGATGGTGTTGAGCCTGCATTTGTTTTTTTTTTAATAGTCAGGACACTCAGGTTACAAAAGTTTAAATGCAAACAGACCAGACAGTTTAGGGACACAGCACTGTACCAGCTACTAGTAAGAAAATTAACTCTATCCCAGCTGAAACCAGGACACCTGCATGTCCTCAAAAAGAATAATTAGGAATAAGTGTATTTAAAGGCTGCTATTACCTCAATCAGTTTTAAGTAGTCAGTCTAACATTAAAAAGAACAACCTAATTTTATTCCCCTTCACTTCTTCCACCAAAATCCAACTTTTTAAAAAGTAACTTTTGTGTCCTACTTCTCTTTAATCTCTTACATAAAAGGGGGTATCGAAATACATATTTATATGTTATGTACAACATAAATTGATAGAGTTGTATTAATTCCAAAGCTAAATCTTTTGTATTTTTTAATTGCCCATCATCTCTTGACTTGCTAAACTTTTCTATCTTGATTATGGAGTCTGACTGTAGTATACATTTGACTTTCAAAGCATAAAATTTGCATTTTTAGATTAATATAATGTATTGACTTACCTCATGAAAAATCATAACATTCACCAATGCTAATGTAATTGGGTTTTGGCTTGTATTGAACCCCTTCTGATTCTCCAGTATACTTTTTTGCATCATTGACTACAGACTTAAAGGAATAAACTGGTGCTTTCACACTTTCCTGTCTGCAAATGCAGAACTGTAGTCTTGATACTTGCAGCAAGCTACTGCATTTCAATACCATACGTGTGGAGTACAATAATACCTATTTTTGTATTGTAACAAATTTCAATTTGTAAGAAATAATTTTACCTAGTGTTAAAGCTCCCTGAAATTTCTTTTATTGTCTTTCGTAATTCTAATACCTATGTTTTACTGTTTACTCAGATAGTTTGACTAATCAGTAGCAAAGTATTAGTACACAAAATAGAATTAATGGAAAACACAGATGGATGGAAAAAGGGGTACCTGATCTAGATGGACATAGAGATTTCTTCAAGTTTCATTACTGCTAAAATTAAGGTTATGACTTTTCCCTTAGTATTGGAAGAAAAGTCTATTTCTAGGAAGAAATAGCCTACGGAAAAATTGTCTGTAACAATCAAAAAGGTTTCAAAGGCTTCCTAGGCACTTTTTGTTCTCTCTCTCCACCTCTCTCACTTTTCTCTAATACACCTAAGAGAAAGTGCCTCAGGTATTTTGCCAGAACAGAAATGTCTGGTTGGGCTGCAGAGCTGGTACTTGATACAAAGATCACACCTTAAACAGCATTCATTCTCCCAAATGTTTGAAGGCCTGAATGACTCGAGGCAATTAGCATTCTTCAGTACTCTGCCCCTATGCCAATGTGAGACAGGTCTGTTTCTGCATAAAGAAGAAGAAATAGAACCAATAAGGCAGGATTTTAAGGAGGTTAACAAATTCTCATTAATTCTCATGAGAATTTCTTTGAAACCTTTCCATGAGCTGTTCAAAAGGATTTTTCTGCCGGGCCTACCTTCTATCATCTTACTTTTCCATCTGGTAGAATTTCAACAGTTAACTTCCTTAGACACTTAACAGAGTTGAGAGCAGGTCAAAGTTGAGGGTTTTGTTTTCTCACTTGATTCTTAACATTATATAGATATTCTAATAAAATGTTCATGTGTTCAGTGCCGCAGTTCATTTAAGGAAGGATATAGCCTTCAACTGAATTACACTCTCACAGGAGGTCCACTGTTATCTTTGAATAGACTAAAATCAACCAAGTTGTACTTCTTGTTTAAAAACCTCCTTGTTTTCTCCTGTTCCATTTTATTCCTATTGCAATTGTACAGTTACCCATACAAAATAATTCTAGCAGTCTTTTAATTGTGAACTTGCAGTAAATTAATTGCCAGCAGACAAGCACAGAAAGTGTCAGAGTTAAAATAAATTTCCATTTAACGTCTAACAAGGTAGGACAGAACACACATTTCTGTGCAACAAGGTCAGACGTGAGCAATTTTCCAGCCTTTCTTCTCCCCTCCTCCAGCTTCCTAATTTATCTACCCACAGGCAAGAAGGTGCAGTTACCATTTGGATGCTGGCAAAGTTTGATAACAGGAACATGAAACTGAATTCTGAAAACTGAATTCTGGGCCCTGGGGTATAACTGTCTTCATATTAAAATAATGTAAGGGATTTATTCCTGCATCAATTTGCTGTCATAGAAAAGGAAGAATGTAGTTAAAAAAAGGAGAGTGGAATTGCTAGACCTGGCCAAGAGGATAGCAGGATATACAACAGTTTTGTTGCACAGAGGTAGAACTAGCTGAGCATTTCTGTGACTCTTAGAAAAGCCTGACTTATTTTAGATAAGAAGCTGTAGAAGGTCTCTCTAGGGTAGAATGTCTTACAGCCACACTTCTTACTTTTTGTTCTGCAGGAATAAAGGGGAACCCTAACTCTTTTTCTTGAAGGACTAGTAAGAAAACTAAGATATTGATTCCTCTTAACTCTTATGTATAGAACATGTCCTCTATACATAAATAGTGACACAGCAGAATTCTTGTTTTCAGAACTTCTGGGAGAAATAACAGCAAGAACACCTAAAGTGTGAGGTAACACATGACTATCAACCCTGTGATGTCAGAAGACTGCTCTATTTTTGTTTTGACTGAGATATTGTGGTTTCATAAGATGGAAGAAATATATTAAAATATTAGAAGCATATATGTATGAAATGAGTTACTGATGCATTAGATGTGTCATAAATATATTCAGTCCAACTTCCAGATTTAGACTGCTTTCAGGAAGAGTGAAGTGGTACAGTTAGATGTGCTTTTTAAGCACAAAATGGACAAATGCTGCTACAAGCGCCAACATTAGTGTCCTACATTTGGGGTGTTATTAGAAGGCCTAATTATGTTTACCACATTAAGAATTCATCTAAGAAGCCTGCTGAATTAGGAAGAGCCTTTTTGAGATCTGAGGAAATGATATTGTAGCCAGAAATCCTGTATGTGAGTGAGTGAGTACTTGCAGGCTGTCCCCCGGTTTGGCCATTGAGAATCAGGGTGAGGAAACCCGGTGGTGTCCCAGTGTGCTACAATTCAGCTTTAATGGAGCCCAGAGCAGTCCTGGTCCTGGCCCTTACCTGGGACAATTCTGGGTGCATCTGGATTGACCGACTCTATTACAGGAGCTAGTGAAGTTAAAGATAGTTCGTGCTGTTTGAACAGGACAAACCAGACTTCACAGGTCATCATGTGAATCACTGTACTCACTATGGTGAATGGTCATGAAAGGCTGAGGAAGTAATGGAGAATTCAAAAGTTCCTCTCATTGCACAAGGAAGTTTGACTTATTAATCTAATTTAGGTGTTTCACATCTGATATGGTGATAAATTGGTGATCTGTTCTGTATATTGTTACATGAAACTGTTCTGCAAAACAGTGCTCTGTGTTGCTGGCCTGGAAGGCAAGACCTGTACATTTTTTTGCTCATAGGCTGGTTTCATTTGTGTGGTGGTTTATTTTCATGTTTCTTGGGTTTGAAGTTTCTATTTTTCTCAGTGTTTGTTTTGGTCTTATTTTTAAGATCATGAAGAACTGTGTGGCACCAGTTATGGATCTTTCTGTCTGAATGGAGGGATTTGTTATATGATTCCTACTGTATCCAGTCCATTCTGCAGGTCAGTGAAACTAGAGTTTGTGTGTTTAAGTACTGGACAGTAGCTGTCTAAAGACTATTTCTCCATTTTCCTTCTTCAAGGAATCACTGGTAAAGCATTAGCTAAAATAAAATACCAATTACCTATTTCTTACCTAGCTTACAGGGACATTGCAATGTTAAAAAAATAAATGTGTATACATGGTATATACTTGCTTGGCAGATGGAACAGTATTCAATTACATATGTATTCAGGATTATATCTATATTTAGAGCCACATTTCCTCATTACAATGCAGAAAGAACAAAATACCCTTTGCCTCGTGGAATATAGACTGTGGGAAAGGCATTCAGGAAGGCAAAGTAGATTTTTTCTTACAAATTATTATATTGCAAAAATTTCAGTAACAAAATGGCCTGACCTGAACAAAATGCATAAAATTATATAAATATTAAAACAGTAGTNAAAAGAATGTAATTCAAGACTTACTGTGTTCTTCAAATATTGCTGAAATACTCAAAGAGCAGCTTTACAGTGACAGGCAAAGACTACTTGAAAAAGAAACATCAAGGCAGCAAACAGATGCTTCTTACACCACTCCATAACAGAACCACTGTCCCTTTTGAAGTCCATGTAGCAAACTGGAAAAGAAGCACTTCTTGGTTTTGCATGTGGATACATTTCCTGGATAAATACTCCCCTATCTTTTTTATTCTCTGATGTACCAAGATGTAAGATACTAAATAAATCTGTCACTTTTCAGGTTCCTCCATTTACTAATTCTGAGTTACCATTCATCAAAATAAATTATGGTTGATTTAGTGGGTTTGCTTAACAAAAAAAAAAAATAGGCATTCAGACAAATAGTACATACACTTAAGGATACTGCCTTTTTTCTTCCATCACAACTTCTGTTCCCTCTTCTGTCTTGAGCTATAACTAATGATAACTGGATAAAACAGTTGAAGGAAACAACATATTTTCCTAGATGCCTAGTTAAAATATTACTTTTTTTTTGTTTGGGACAGTTCAATCTATATACTTAAACTGAAGCATGTAAACTCATTTAGTTAGGGAGAAAAGAAGCAATTTTATGGTAAATGCTCGTTGAAAAATATACACAGCATATCACTGTCATTGTTCAGTGTCACAATGAATCAGATCCAGAAGTGAGATTAAAGCTCTGAAGTGCTGTATGATGATTTATTCTATCTGCTAAACCTTGCAAATTTATGAAGTAACAAACACTCAGAAAAATTCGTTCTTCAGGAGCACAAACTAGTCAGCATAGATAATTTCCACTTTAACAGCTCCAAATGTTTTCAGTTCAGGTACTATAGGATTTTATAATCTGCTGAAGCAGAAAAGTAACATCTTAAGAGCATTTTTGTTATACTCAGGCAATCTTATTGCATTTAAATTATCAACTATTTTTTTCTGTATATAGTGGTTGATTATGAAGTTAGATGGGTTTAAATAGCAGCATTCTATTTAAGCACATCCTCATTCTAAGCATGTTCCTTAATCAGTCAGAGAAGGCTAATTATAGATGAGAAAGGTTTTGTTTACACACAGACATCTTAGTAATCAGCAGTGATGTGAATAGAAACAACAGAAAAAATGCATCACTATTCAGCAGAATTCAGAAAATATTTGGTGCTTTGGAACTTCATGACTGGCATCATCACACAGTTGCGCAGTTTCTTTGATGAAAATTTCTGCCAAATCCCACCCAAAGCTCACCAATGTTCTCAAATTATCCTCTCCTACTGAAAGAAAACTCAAATCACTTTTAGAATCAAGGGCTGAATGATTGTTAATTAAAAGGAGATGGAGAAAGAACAGACTAGCAAACTGTAAAAATACCTTAAAACACATTTTCCTTGACACAGTACTTAGTTACACAAATGTGTTGTGCTCACCAGAGTTAGTCCAGATTACCCTATGCAACATCATTAGAAGGAATTTCACCATGTGGCTAAGAAAAATGCAAATTTTTTTAGAAATATGTTTTTTGTAGCATGCCAAAAAAGAAGAGTTCCTGTTTACCTTTGGAATTTCAGTTATTTTTATCATTCAGAAATGGATATATACAAGGTAGAGATTTAATATCAACAGAACATTCGTTGACCCTCCTTCATGTACAATAGTAGCAGATTTTAAATACAGCTGATCAGTGTTAAAACATGAGGTTGCTCAGCTGCCATCTTCCCTCATTGCTTTCCTAACAATGAGTTAAATGTTCTCAGCAGCAAAAGGCACACCTGTCACCATAAACCAGATGAGCTTCAAACCCAGGAACACTTGAACTAAATAAACAGGCAGCAGGACAGAGATGGATGGAAAAGCAGCTGCTTCAGTTGTATCATAAAACACAAGCTGAAAGCTGTTTGACTCAGCACCTGATGCACAGCTGTCCCATAATCATTAATTAATGCACTGCAGAATTAAGTGAAGATTTTGGTTTCTGAGAAGCTCTGGCACTCCCATTTTTTTCTTACACTTGGTGGATTTTTGAGAGCATTCTTTCTGTATTTCAAGCAAAATACAGACGGTATAAGACAACACACACAGAGCTCTGCTTCGGAGGGCAGCACACACAGAAATGAACAGTGAAAGCTCTCATTTTGGGACAGGGATCCTACTCTGGAGATGGCTAAGTACTATAAGAGACACAGGCAGACCTTGCAAACCTCCTCCCTGTATATATCCCTGAAATTCCTGTATATCTTTCAAGGACAGATCTTCCTTTTCCCCTTCCTTTGCTTCCATCCTAATGGAATCTCACCTCCACCTTTCCTATGGTAATCCAGTACATCTCATGCAAATTCCTTCTACCGCTTTCTGTATACTCCCTCCTTGCCTGGCTCTCTGTGATGGGCCCGTCATTCCCTGTTTCAGACATCCTCACAAGTCATGCACTTGCTGTGCTCTCAGCCTTCAGAATATGCACACTGCAAGTTGCCAGGGAAGGACTTCCCACTCATCTGGACTTTTCTTCTTTCTCTGTCTCCAAAAATACACTTTAATGTACTCTTCTGAAAACAAACTCTCCAATTAGTATTTTTCAATTCTTCTTTTGGCTTGAAAGGTAGTAACAAAAGTTAGAATACACACCAAAAGTATGGCTAAAAAGAGTCAATAATTAAGATTGATTTTTAATGGGACACAAAATATAAAACACAACATTATCTTATGTGTTTGAAAACTATTAGCAATCTGAATTAATATAACTGTCAAATATGGAAAACTTGCCATATAAACACATAGCTAATAGAGGGGAGAATAAGCCATTCTTTTAGGGAAGAATAACCCATTCTTTCAACTTCTCTCCAGTAGGAGCATTTTATTTTACTCACTGTGTATAGAGAGTAACAGTTTTGAAACTTCTCTAAATGCAAAACTTTTTAAAAAGCTGCTTAGGTGTCCAATTAATTTTGCCATTGCTTATTCACTTCGGCTCTAAATTCTTTTTCATACATCCTGGATGTTCTTAGACTGTATGGATTAGGACAATTTTCAGGGGTCTGCTATAGACTGAAGATTATGTTGATTTTTAAGTCCTCAGCCTTGTAATCTGAATTGCATTGACAAGCAGATAATTTCTCGTCTTTTTGTGCTCAGAGCTTTATATTTACATGCAAGTAGTTTTTATACCACGAAGTATCCAAGATTTTCCTGCCTAAAGGAAGACTAAATGAAAACTAAAGTCAACACCCTGATAGTGTAATAATGCAAAGCAGTGAAAATCTGTATGCATATTTGACTCAAATTCCACTTCCTACTTTTACAGTCTGTCAGATTCTCCCTTATGATGCCCACCTTAGAATCTGCCAAAGAAAGAAACTTTACCTTCTTACTAAATCCCAGTGCCATAGCATCATTTGGACTGTTCACCAAGCAGCATCTGAAAGGAAACAGCAGTAGTGCCCATGTTACTGTAAGGCCATTATGTTTTAGTTACTAATCAGATTGTAAAGGATTAATGTAATGGCAGACGTGCTGATCATCTCCTGACATCTCATCCAATGCAGTCTATTTTCTTCCACCTTGTATTGAGGCTGATGTGATTAATACCCTGTGCTGAAAGATTCTATTGATTTCTTTCCATATTCTGGTGTTTTGTCTGGAGCTCCTAGAGGACATTTTTATACAACAGTTAAGGCTGGCTCATCTCATCTGACAAGAGGTGTGGCTGTGTGTGCAGCCATCTAGGAGAGCAGAAATCTGGATGCCACCTGAAAATGGAAGGTTTTAGACACAGATTTTTCCTCAAACATGGAAGGCTGCTGTCTTTCAACTCTGAATTAGAAATTCCATTTTCTTAGAGGGGGAGAGACCTTTTTTCCATTTTAAAAATGAATTCTGGAATGCTGCATAGTAAGGCTGTCTAAAAGCAGTACCAAGCACATACATCAACAGCAGATTAACAGCATACAGGTGGTGTGTAACAGCAACACCTAGCCAGTGAATACAAACTCAGTTAATGTAACTTCTTACTACAGCCTGCACCGGGCTCCTCTGGGTTTTACCCCAACTCATTCAAGTGCAGATGCACCAGTGCCTACCATGTCAACTGCTCTTGTATTCTACTTTTAGGCATCCATTATGAACAAGATAAACTGAGTAGCTACTGTCTTTTAAGGCTGTGTATAATAAGACTGACTGCCCCTAGGAGATGCTATACAGACACCATCATTTTGGGTTATGTTTGCAGCCCACCTGCTTGTTAGAGACTATGTTTCTGTCTGACTTGCAGTCACTGCATACGTAACACCACTGAAATTACTGGAGCTCTGCTAGTGCAAACAGGATAAGCAGGACTTCTGAGAATTACACTGCTAATTACTGAAGTCTGTTTAGTTTCTTTCTCACCTATTTTAGCAAAGGACTTGCAGAAGAAGCCTTTCCTGGTTGTCTTAAAGCATCAGTTGCTTCTATCTTTAACATAGGCCTTTACCTCTTTGTACATCAGGAAAGGCGACTTCATAAAAGCTTGTTCAAACCAATATTTGAACATCTGGATTTTCAGAAATGCCCTAATTGTAGCACAGCTTGGCCGCATTAGGTATAATTTCCTTCTCTTTGCTATAACCTTGGATTCATATCACTATAGTTTTCCCCTTACCACCTTAGGCCTTCAAGCTTTTTTCCTTCTTAAAGACTTGTGACTACCTTAAGCATCTGGTTCTGTTTCCTGTTTTGTAGGAAGTGCTACGATCTCAGTGACCCTTTTACTATGCTGTCAACACATTCTCAGTTCTTTTCCTACAGTCTTTGCAGAGCATGAGTACAGCTTCCATGCACTGTTCACACCAACTCACTCTCCTGTATCACAACAGCTCAGTAACCCTCACCCTTTACCTGATCTTCTATGCAGCTCTCTGCAGCTGTGACTGTCTTGTCTTCCTCCTACTTCATTCTGCTCTTTAGGCTACTGACTCACTCCCTTTACACTTATTCTTCAGAACTTTTCCATGAACCCTAATTTGATGCCAAAACCTATTTTTCTTCCCTGTATCATTTTAGCCTTGCATTATTCTTCAGTTTTCATTGCTATTCAAGAATACTCCTATGAATTTCGTATTCCATTTTCTTTCCCTGTTACTCTATTCAGCTCTCCAAAGCATTTCTCTCTCACTTGCTAGAGAACAATGCCCCACTCAAACTACACTTCTATTCTTAAAGTATTCTACAGTACTTCAGAAATAGGCCACTGGAAAGCCACTACACTTAGAAAAAATATCTGGAACATTATCTCAAGCAATCAGAGCAGTCTGCCTACCCTTGCTTCTCCCAGCAGTGAAACATCATGACTTTGAAAAGCCTCAGATTGTCCTTAGTAAATGGTATCTGTTTGATCAGTTGCATAGCTTTAATATATGATGATAATTATATGTCTTTTTTTAGTGTCTAAATCTTCCGTTATATTTCCAAAGACAAGGACTTAAAAGGATAGTAACTGTTGTGCAGGGGTCTGGACCAACAGTACTGAAATACTGGTCCACAACCTACAGAATAGTGTAGTGGGAGTCACATCTGGCATCATGTCAGAAAATTCACAGGGATCCTTTGGACTTAGTTAGATATGCTAAGCATTCTTCTTTTTTGGCAGTTCTTCCCCTCTCCACCTTCTTATCCCCTCATCTGAAGTTATACCTTGCAGCTGCCAATGGCAGTTGAGAACTTCAAGGATGTTGCAGAGTTTAGCCCATTTTTCTCAGCTGGAGCCTGAAATTCCTTATGTCACAGATTATTATGACTTCAGTGCCAGAAATAGCAAGAAGGAGCAAGATCTTTAGTAACACAAATAGAGAGAAGCAAATTTACATATATAAAAATACATGCAGAATGTAGATATTGAAAGAAGTGCTTTCCATTTTCTGTAATGAAATCAGTTCCTTAAGAAAACTTAGCAGAATAAGTGCAAAATACATAACAAATCAAGATTAGTTTAGCTTCAACCTATTTTTGACTGACTATGAATTACTATGCCATTAATTTATTTTTAATAAAACATCATACCATTTTATCATGGTAAAATACCGTATTCATTTTAATAATTTCTTCAGAAGAAGTTATCAGAAGCTCAACATATAAAATAAGCATAGTAGAGAAAACTTTTACCTAGGTCTCTCCAAGAAGCCTGGGTTATTCACCAAGAATGTAACATGTTCTGACATGAATTATTACACTGCATAAACTACTTTTGCAGTTTAGGCTGTACTGTGTCTCAATAAATTCCCATTTCCTTGATCTCTTTAGCTGACAGTACTGTCTTCAACAAAGCCAGAAAGTTAGCTGAAACAGGGAAAAGAAAGCATGACTACTGTTTGAGAACCAGTGAGATGACACAGTTAACACTAAAGAAGTAGGCTTAATTAATTAAATCTGTCAGTGATGAGTATATTAAACTTAATTAAAATTAATTAAAAGCAGTATGGATCACAATGGAAACTTGATGCCCAACATGCCTAATTACCTTTTTTTCCAGAAATAAGAGATGAAATTCTGTAAGAAAATTTGCTGTGAAACAAATATAACCTTTGAATTGTGTCATAAGAAGTTCTCTACCCAGAAGAAGCCTTTGTGCTTTTCATCATAGATAACAAGCTACTATCTAATCCAAATACAACTTTGTTTCCCAGGTGTATCGAGAATTACACAGGAGCTCGTTGTGAGGAAGTTTTGCTGCCCAGCATCAAATCCCAAACAAAAGGTGACCTGTTTGCAGCTTTCTTGGCTTCCCTTCTTCTTCTAGGAGTTCTTGTAATTGGAGCATTCTACTTCCTTTGCAGGTAAAAGTGATTCATAAGGCTGAAGCTATTCAATCAAGTAGAAATTTCTTCTGGTAATCATGTACTAATTATTTGAATGTCAAAGTATGCAATGAATTATCCATAAGGTTGTATGGTTATTCAGCATAATGAATGTGGATGTCTCAACTTGTTGCTTGTAATATTTACTTCCTGGCTTGAAGTTTTCTCAGTGTCATTTCTAAGCTCTTGCTTTGTAAAAGATACACATAGCACATCCCTATCTGAGATTTTACAGTCTATCTAGAGTTAGTGCTAACATTTTAAAACATTAGTCTACCTTATGTTGTCCAAAGACCAAGAAGTAGAAATAAAAGTGCTTAGGGATCAGAAACTGTTCTTAATAAATTGGCAACCAATGCAGCTGGTGCCATTGGCTTCTAATTCCTCTACCACTCCTAGTCTAAATGGAAACGTAAGGAAAGAATGAAATAGAATACTTCCAGGCAGATGTTTACTAGCATTTAGGACAACTCAGAGAGCTAACTAATTTGTCCAGGATGATCCATGTTTGAGTGGAAGGCAAACGTTAGTGCCAGATATCAAGTGCTTCAGGGTTGGTTTCAGTAGCATTTTGGACATTTTAGGACTTGGAATGAAAACAAATAAGCAGTTAGTGGGATTGAGGCAACTATTTGATGCTGTACATATATCACTACACTTATACCAAACCAAAACAAACTTATCATCTTAACCTGCAGTGCAAGTCAACTACCTGTGTCCCCTCTTTATTTTTAGAGTACAGCACTATTTCTAAGAACTCGTTTTGCCATATACCATTAATATGTGTTTATGCATCTCTATGCCTCTATGAGGCAATTTATAGCCCCTGTAATTCTTTACTGTCACAGACTTGCAGCCACTTTTCTTTCCTCCTATACTGCATTTCTCCTTGGTTATGATAACCAAAGGTTTTTGCAATTCGGTTCTTTGTGCTCCCATGGTCACATTGCCAAATCAACCTTTCTGATCTGTGCCTATCAATGAGCGACCTTTAGAATAGCTGGTCCAGTTTTACCTCAGCTGCTGTCATGGAAACACACTGAATGCCACCTTCTCCCACAGTTGAATGTATTTAGAAGAGAGAGAACATTCGATAAAACAGTTGGTATAAAAAAAAAACTTGTTGTAAAGGATACCCCCACAGTAGCAATTTTAATTACATTAATCTTGCTTAGCCATGGAATGCCAGAGCAGTTGTTCACTAAAAAAAATTTACAAATTACTATAAACTTATTAGAACAAAATACAGCTCATACTAACTTAAAAAAATTCATTTAAGTCTCATAGAGATACAGACAGTATTTCTTTAGAAGTAAAATTGTCTCTAAGAAAAAGTCTTCAGAGAGTAATGTCTTAAAAGATCCCTTTTCTGTCACATACAGTAAAATTAGGGAAAAACTGAAGACAATATATTGAGTTTTATGGTCCAAGTACAGATGCTTAGAGTGACAGCCATGATAGCTCTGTGAAAATTCTTTTATTAGACAGTTAAAACATCAACTTCTCTTTACTCAAGCCTTACCTAACTGGCAGAACATGTCTTATTATTAGCAAAATAAAAAGGGCAACAACTCAGTTATAACATAGTTGCCCTTGAACCCTATCTTACATACCAGCCTAACTTGGGAACTCTCATAAAACCATTATCAACTTCTTTAGTACAGATAAAAAAACCTAACTGGCAAAAATTGTTTTATCTTACCTTTACACTTCAGAGGCTGATGTAGGATGATCATCTGCTAGAGAACTCATCTATAAATGAAACACTTTACATCTGTAAGTCCTTATCTCTTGGCTGAAGCAACCAACACATGAGGAGTCTCAAGTGGATACTTTAATCTACTCCCCTCTTCAGCTGAGTGAATAAGTATTATTGCTAAGAGCTATCATTATCCCAGACTTTTTTTTCCCTCAAACTTCATCTATCACCTGTATCTTAGAAGAGGGTGGAACTAGGGCTTATAAGGGTTAGCTGAGAGTTTGCATTGTCTTTGACTTGGCCTCCTGACAGGATATATTAAGTTTAAAATGTTAAGAGACATACTGCGCCAAAGTTTCCACTATTCTACTTTCTTAACAAAGACATTTGATCCACAGTCAGAGTGCAGAAAGCCTTTTTTCTGACACTGTGTTAGTGAGCGTTTCCATGGCTTTTTCAGCAGAGGGCTCTAGTGGGGTTTTAGTATAAAACAAAAACTATTTAGTAACGTTATCTGGAGGGGTGCAGAAGAGGAGATATTAATTGAAGTTCAAGACAAGAAAACTGAATTCCTAAAATCCTACATCAAATTGTTTGGAATATAGAACTCAGTGCTCTATTTTCTTGTCCATATCATTGTACCTCCCTTCCTTTCTCTCAGGCTATTTGGGGCAGATTTGAGGACCAAGCATGTGCAAGTGCATTTCATGCTCTGTAGAAACAAATCCATTCAACATACAAGAGTGGAGGTTTCATTGCTCTGCTTATAAAACTAAATCATAACTAACAGTGAAAGTAATCCATAAAAGAGTTGGGCTGCACATGAAAGATCTGGGTAAACCGTGGGAAATAATTTTACATTTAGCTGAGTCATCACATCTTTATCAGCCAATGATTTATTTTTCCAATCTGCAGAGCGCATGGAGGCAGGGCAAACACAGAACTAGCTGCTCTCCATCTTGAAACACCCCCCCACCCTCTCCAACAACCAGTACTGATAAAGCCTGTCCTTTTGACATGGGCAAAACAGGGAAAATTCCTGTACAAAAATCCCTGCTATTACACTGCTACTAAGGAACAAATGGCATATTCTGCTTCCAGCAATTCACCTATCAGACCAGGTCCATCTGGTCTTCTTCCTCCAGAAACATATTGTACCAGGGTTACTGGAAGAAGAATAAGAAAGGTAGCTGATGAGAAGCAATGCCACATAAGCTAGCTTTTCTTTTAAAGCAATAGAGAAGCCTAAATAGCACAAATATAGCTCAGAGGAACAGAGCAAACCCTAGGGAAAACCAAAATAAATCTGCAATTAATTTCTTTATTTCATTGTAAGTACATGCTGGAATGCCAAATTATCTGTAAGGTAAGTGTAAATTTGATGAACAGGAACTCAGCCAGCCAAAACAACAGGGTCTAGGAATAAAGCCATTTAGGCTGTCCAAGACAACAGACTTTGTGGAGGAGTTACATCACCACAGGACACAAACTGGACAGAACAGCTCATGACTCTTCTTAAGACAGCAGATGTCTGATTACTATTAAAAGAAAGGGAACTAGACAGCAAATGATCAGCTCCATTTACAAGGTTTGCTTCTCCACAACACTGTCAAAAATTTCACATAATTTCCAAACAGTAAGAGACTTGATAAATAATTCTGTGCTATTTACTAATTCTTCAAATAAAGACCTAAAAAATCAGACAAACAGGAACATTACCTTCAGGAGAGAAGCCATGTAGTTCTAAATGCTGTACTGCTCTCTGATTTCTGTTCTTCTCCCTCAAATACATGCTTCTCAAAAACAATGAGTACTAATTAGACAGTAATTGGAGAAAATCTATGTCACTTTTTTCAATTCAAAAATCATGCATTTGTCTCTTCCCTGATAAATTTTTTCATTCTGTGTATATTTTTCTCTCTCTCTCTGTTGTCTCCTTTTTGGTTTTTACGGTCAGGAAAGTTTCCATTCCAAGGACAAGTGCTTCAGAGTGTGGTGCCAACCTAGATGAAACTACAAGCAGCAATGGCTGCAACAGTGAGTACAGTTTAAAATTAAATGACCAGACTCCACAAGGGAAGTGGGGGAGGAAGTTTTCACTAATTTAAATCATGTGTTTTGCTTATTTTTCAGAAATATTAACAGCCTAAAGCATTAGAGTGGAGAAGCAACATGCAGAGCAACCCTAAGAATCTAAGTTCTAGGGGGTGACATGGTAAGCAAGATGAGAGAAGAAAGTTGACTGAAACAGGAGGGTGACATGTTGAAGACTACATCTAAGACTTAAACAGTTGCACTTAATGGAGTTTCTATGTACTTTCAAAGTTGTATCAATTACACAGAAATTACTATCATTTGTCTGTGAGAATTTTTTATGGTTGTCAATAATGCCCAGGTAGATACATGAGATACTTTTGGGTTTTACTACATGGAAATAAAATATTTTTTTTTCACTGTACAGAGAATATGAGACATCACATGTGAGGATTTTAGCATGAGGTGATATAATGAATTTTTGATAGGGGTTTTTCATTTTTCATGGGGTTTCCCCAGAGAAGCTGAAGCCTGTCTTGATTCAATAGTTTCAAAATTGATTATTTGTGATATATATCCAGAATTTGGCTTGTTTCAGATACCCTTACCAGCTGTAGGGGAAAAACCCCTTTCTTCCAGTTAATACTTACAATTTAAAAAAAACCCAACAATGTAACACAACATCAGCATGAGGTACCATTGGTAGTTAATTGCCCAGCTTCCTGGCACACGATTTTAATTCAAATTAAAGAGAAATATAAGAAAAGAGATTGATAATGGTTAAAAAACTTTTTTAGGCAGAGTTTGGTGTACATTTCTAATACTAAGCAAGACATCTTCCTTGATGGTTTTTAATTTTGTCTGGCTTTCTTCTGAAAACTCTCACTACTGAGGAAAATTTAAACCTTACCTTGAATGTTCCAGTTGATATTACAGATAGCAGAAATCAGGAATTTTGTTCATCAGGTCAATTTCTGACACAAAATATTATCCACACAGGTGTCTTGGCTGAAAAAAATCTTGTCCTCTCCAAAGATTTATTCCTTTTATTCATATAAGCATCTGTTGATCACACTAATATGTTATATACCACACTTGGTCCCTTACTCAAAGAGAGGCCACCTGCCAGGGTCCATATCTTTTTTTTCCTTCACAACACAATTCCTCACAAAGAGAATGTCTGGTTAGCCAGAGGCAGAGGAATAGAAAATGTGAACTGAACAATTTTCTTTTCAAGTTATTTCTAGCACTGGAGGCTGAAACCAGCAAAAAATCAGGTATGTTTCCATAATGGCACATTACCAAGCAGGTCATTATATGGGATTTATAAGGTTGTATTGAAGAGAATATTAGCTGAGAAAATTCATTAATTGAGAGAAAATTCAGAACAGAGACTTCTTATCTCTGAAAGAAACAATCTGAAGACATATAAAAATATCAGTGCAGAGAAAATGTTGAATAAGCTCCTATTTCCAGGATATCTACTATGTGCTCTAGGTGTCAGAAAAAGCAGTGTGTACTTTGTATCAATGCAGAAAAAAGCACAGTGGGACAGGGAAGAAAAGGCACATGGGTACAGTGCATATGGTGAGAAGTCAGAGAAATCATGTTACAATGGCTACTAGAACACAAACCAGAATAATTCATTACCTTCTGAAAACTCCTGTCAGAGAGGTCAGAGTCCAAGTTAGTGCTCAGCATGTGAAAGGAGAATCTGAGGGCACCAAATCAGGTAGAGGACCTGATCCAGAGACTAAGTTATATAAAGCACTAGAAGATCACTTTCTCCCCAAATTAACCAATCTTACATATTATTTTCTGGACTTCAAATCTTTAGCAGATAAGCTAAAGGAAGCAGATAATATTGTTTTAAAGGCTAGGAAGGATAAAAGTTATTTTTCATCATATAGGGACAGGCCACTGTTGTACAGAGCTCAGGAGATGCACAGAAGTACTGACAGCTACATCAGAATCAGCGTTACCTGAAGTACTTTGCACAGCCTCAGTGAAAACTAATCAGAGATGACAGCTGGTAGATCACTTTGCAGTGTTATTGATCATGAGACAGTCAGGCTTACAGTTTGGTATACTGTCTCCATTGAATAAGGAAAAGGTTTGTGGTCATCTTAAGTGGCAATTCAGGAAGGATATACTAATAGAAGATATAAGAAATAACAAATAGACTGAAGTATAAGCTTTGTATAAACTCTTAGAATCCTCTCAGCTTTCTAGACAGACATGGAATAATTATTCATTTTTACTGAGCTTGTTTGCATTATCTGGGAAACAATCTGCACAAAAAGTGGGGCTGAATAAACTGACCCCATGTTTAAATGCAAACAAGCTAATTTATGAAAACACAGTTATCTGTGAATAAAATGCTATTAGCAATTCAGACCACCTCAAACCCATTGCATCTGAGAACATTTCAGCTTCTAAAATTATTTCAGTTCACAAACTTTGCGACTATGATGTTCAAATCAAAATGATATCAAGCTACAAATTCATTTAAAGGTGGTCGAATGCCACAGAATGTACAGGGTAGCCAACATTATATATAATTTAATAAAATAGTGCAACACTCTTTAGCAATGATTGCTCACAAAATCAATGAGGTAGTCCTGTGAGTAATTAAGTAAGCAAACTCCAGTTCCAATGCATCAGATCTTGTGGTTGGAGTCACTGGAGTTTTAAAAATTATTACATGTTTATGAAAGGGTGAGTAATAAGGGCTCTCTCCCATCTGTTTGACTCCCATTTTCATGAAACAGAAGATCTCATGTCTTTGAAATTACCTCTCCACCAGCTGAAAGGTTATGTAGGGAAGAAATTGGAAAAGACTTTCCTAAGAAACTCCATTACTATGATTACACAACAATCTATTAGAGTGTTATGGCAAGAATTCTTTTATACCTGGGGATCATATTAATCCTACCAGAACCTTGTAGTAAAAGTCTCTTCATAATGTATTGCAAAAACCGTGGAGAACTGACAGCCATTAGCAGGAAATCTCTTTATAAACCTGTAAGTAAGAGGTTGCTTACGTGTTACTCAATATAGAACTGTTTTTCATTAGCAGCCCAAACAAACACTGGAGCAAAGGACAGTTAGAGTTACAGTTAAAGAAGAAAGTCAAATGGCTTTTCAAAGAAAATTAGGATTTCTCTATGCTGCATAGTTTTTTTATTTATAATGTTCAATATTAAGCAGAAAAACCAACAGAAGTCCATCTGGTAGCACTCCCCATTTTAAAGATAACTTCAGCATTTTGCGACTCCTTCAAAATTTACTGCACTAAAAGAAAACGTTTTCCTTCTGGCCCTGAATTTTTGAAGAGCTGTAGAGAGGCTGACAACTCAGCTGAGTTTATTTTTAAAAAAGCTGTTTCTAACTCTCATAGAGAGTGAAAATTTATCATGGAAAAGTGACATGACCTGCCACTGACTCAATGATGTGAATCTCTGAAACATTTGAGAATTTTGTGTTACGTGCTAATCTTAGGGAAGATTTACCTGTGAAATACAACAATGACAATTTATTCATTGTATTTTAAAAGCATTCAGAAGCACAAATCCCAATGATTTGGGAATATTTTTTTTTCTCCTAAATTACCAAAGCACTTGGATAAAAAGATCTAATTACCTATTTCTCTGCTAATAATTCTAATATAAGTATCCAGGTGATATCACTTCCAAATAATCCATACCTGTCTTGGGCACTTCCCTTGAATTTCCCACTATAGCTGTATGTTCTCTTTAGAATAATACCCCACTGTCCTCAAGTGTTGGTAGGCATAAAATAATAAATTAAAAGGCCCAACGATGTTTAAACATGTATTTGTTTGACCTAAACCAGTAGTACAGGACCAATGCACAACAGCAGCAGGAGTGAGCTTGGTTTACCTCGCTGCACACCTTGGAGCCTGCAGTTCAGAACCTCCCCAAGGCTAATCTGGAGTCCTGCTGAAACAGCCTCTCCTGGAGCTTGTGTCTGGATGAGAGATGGGCTTAGCAAGAGGAAAAACTGCAGATGATAATCAGACTCAAACAACTGTGTTACCTGTGTTTGTGTGAAGAACATACAACTTCTGTATTAAGATTAAATGGATTTTAGAGACCCACCACAGATTCATGAAGTAAAAAATGCCTTCCACCATGTACTCATGAAAAATAGTCAGACAGTGGAGGAAATCATTACTTAATGTTTGCAGAGTGCTCAGAGACTATAAGAGATCCTATAAAAGACCTTTTAACTGTACACTTAAGATCTTTGTAACGTCTAACTATTCAAATTTCTATACTTCAAATGTTATTTTTCTGTATCATTCTGTTGAGTAAAACACAAGCAGGTACCTGAAGGACAATTTTTTTCACAGGGCCAAACACCAGAAAACTTAATTACAATTTCTGATATGAAATTCTAGAAACCCCACCACAAAGTTACTTCTAGTAGAAAGAAGTTCTCCATTTCTAGAAAGAAAAATAGAAACTAAAAGGGGGTAATGACACTGAGTGAGTTTTAAGGTAAAATTTTAACTAAAAATTAATTCAGAATCATATTTGTCATAACTATTTGTTCTTAAAAGTTCTCTTTATCAATTTATTATCACTTTATTACAACTGCATGTTACAGAAACATCCTATAATGAGATCTTTGGATAGTAACTTTAAAATAAAAGTTGCAGTAATAACTATGCTTGGTAGTTGCTACTTCGGTTGTGTGAGTACAAGGTTATACATCACACTGCTTGCCTATTATTTTTTATGTTTTTGAAACCTACAGATCAATTAATTGAATGATGCATCAAGAACAAATGTGCAGCAAAACATTCATATTCAAAACATTGGAAAAAACAATGTCTTTACCTTTTGTTAGCAAAACTATCACTCCTCCCTGCAGGTCTTGTGACTTTGCAAGTTTTACTTTTTTCGTAAAAAAACAAAATCCAGCGGTCACTTAGGGACTATTCTCTTGTTGGAAACACGTTACTATCAGCACTGTAACTGCAGATAAACCTTATCTTCAGATATCTTTAGAGCAGTCCTGCAAATTCACATATGCCTCTGTCTTGGTTTTGAAAG
>VXBU01013148.1:0-15950 GCA_013400315.1 Bombycilla garrulus | reverse complement strand
AAGGCCTTGAGAGACTCCGATCTTGCATTCCTGAACAAGTACCACTGAAGGCACCGGCGGGGAAGGGGGTAACCTCTCCTCTTTCTCCACCTGAGGGGCGTTGCAAGGGGCGTTTCAGGCGGCTGAGCCTGGCCCAGGATGAGCGGGATCGGGGTCAGCTTCTCCACCCCCTTTTGCTGACGTTTTCAAGCTCCGGGAATGTGGGCGGAACCCGGACAGGACAGGGAAGATGCCATCGTGGCCACACCCCCTCTGTAGCAGAAAGAGACTGTGCAGGGTCCCAGCCTGGAGCTGCCCGGTACCCCACAGCCAAGCAGCACAGCCGGAACCACAGCCCAGAGCAGGACCGGGAGCAGCAGCGACAGCGTCCCCGGCAGGAATAGCAATACCATTGCAGCAGATCCATTCACGATATAGGCTGCAAAGCACTGTGTTACAGTTTCTGATTCAGATGCAGGCAATCTAAACCCTGCCAGCACAAGCAGGACAGTTTAAGCAGAGACAAAAGCCTTTTTTTTTTTTTAGTGCCTTTTTTCCAAGCAGGTGAACAAAATGTAATATATTAATTCCCAGGTATATGGGAGAACACACAACTCCCAGGTATATGGGAGGTCCACAAGTATCAGAACAAGACACAACAGCTACAGCACAATTCAAAAGAGTGATCAAGAGGACAGAGGTCAAGAACACATAGGAAATGCAGGAGCACAGACTGTAAATCCACCATCACAAGCCCCAACACAGCTTTTGGACCACAGCAGGCAACACTTCTGGTTTGGACGTGCCTGCTTCACAAGCTTGCATTCCTACTTCATTTCCAGCACAGCACTTCAGCTCCTGCACCCATCTTTTTACTAGACCTCTTCCTCCAGCTCAGGGAATGTGCTCAGGTGCACACATTCCTCAATTCTCCTTTTTAGGGCAAGATGGCAACACCTTTTCCACATCCTCTGTAAATAGTCCCTATCAGTCCTCATCCATGCCATCTGAGCTCCAGGAATGGCAGGCATAGCCATTTGAGTCCAACCCTTGCATCCTCATTCCCCCAGTGTGCAAAGCCACAACCACGAATATCTCTTCTCATCCTCAGAAAAGGGGGGAGAGAGCTGAATAGGAAGCACACAATCTTCAGGTTAGAAGAAGGTGCATCCAGGTAAAGAAATGTTTTAAGACTAACTTGTGCTTTACTGTGAAATCTGCAATTGTAGTAGATAGATGTTACAAGGTACCCGTTTTTGGGAAATTCAAAACCAAAACAAAATAAAGATTCATTTCAGGTAATAACCTGGGGAGGACGTGTATGTTTGTGTTTCCACAGGTTCAGGTCCAAAGTGGACTTCAGCTAAAGAAAAGTGAAGTTCTGTCGGATCCAAAGACAAGCAGATGACCCAGGAACAGAGAAGCAAGTGCAGACAGCAACTGCAACAATTGTGGACTGAATTTTATGTAAAGAGTGTGAGAATTTTAATTACTGCAAATGGGAAATTATTAATATCTTCCAGTTTTCATTTCAGTAGTAGATTTTTCAAATTATCAAGGTCTCTTTGTATTAATGATGGTAGAATAAATTACATTTTTGTTGTATTTATAGCTTTTTAAGATATTCATTTTTAATTTTGTTATGTCTAATTTAATTTAAATGTTAGGAAGATCAAGTAAAGTTAAGGTTCAATATTGTTAGAGTTATGTTCAAAAGGTTTTTGGGTTTTTCATTTTAAGTTATTTCATGTTCTATTTTAGTTTTAGGTACATCAAAGTTGTATTTGGTATTAACAATATTAATTTAGACTTTTCTTAAGTATATCTTTTGTTTTGTTGAGGCAACTTTGAGTTGCTTTGAAATTAATTTGTCATTTTTTTAAGCTTGATTTCTACTGAATGCGTTTTACTAAGCTCTGTTTTGGTCAAAAATTAATTTCTGCTAAGTTTAAATGTTGTTTAATTTGAGTAATTTTAGATTTCATTAGACCCTGGCACAGACTTTTTTCAGGGGATTCCCAGTAAAGGGGTTCCCTGTGGCGGGCAGCAAAGACTCCCACATCTAGTGCCCATTGTGCAGGTGGTCGGTGATTCCGACACAAGAGGTACAGGGATACTGCAGAACCTGAGTTATCACCACAACACAAAGAAGGCATAGCTAGCCATTACATATATTTAGTGGGACACATATTTAGTTACCTGATTTTTGTTCTGTATCTCTTCCAGGAAGATTGCTGAGAAGATTGTCTGACAAAGTAGTTGTGATCAAATTTAGGTGTTGCCACTTTTCTGACATCTGTTGATTCTAATCTCTCTGTAATCAAGCCTCCCCAGGAATATGTTACATATGGGAAAGGAGGCACTTCCATTACTCAAGAGCTTGGCTATCACAGAAAGAGATTAAAGAGTATCTAAAGCTGTCTGTACATACTACGTACCAGCAGGAGATCCCTTTAGAATAACATCTGTATAAACAGATGCTGCTCCATAAGCCAATATTCTTTAGAAAGAAGCACATCTGCACTGTAGTGCACAAGGCATGTTCTATCTGATAGCCTTATTTACACAGACATCCTGCAGTACCTGAGCAAGATGCACATCTCCAGGAACTAGGGCATAATAAGTGTGGGGCACACAACCCAATCCTGTTTATGAAAGCATTATTTTCCTCATTGCCCATTGTGTGATATATCCCAGAGGAAGACATGGATATATGCCTGAGACCAACAGGAATAACCAACAGTTAAACTTCTAACAGCACTGAGGTCATAAAGTTAGTGATAGCAATAAAGGTTCCTTAAGTGTACAATTGGGGGATCAGGACAGAGAATTCAACTGAATTGTTCTTTGTCCTGCACCATAACTACAAATGAATAGGCAAATTCAGATTCTGGGGAATCAACTGAAGCAACTGCAGTCACCAGGAAATTCAAATCCAATCTCATTTGGACAGAAGACCCTAGGGGTAGGTCTCATGGTACAAGGCACCAAAGACTTACACACATCAAATTTTCAATACATGAATGGAAAGCAAAACTACAAATAAATTCCGTAACTGATACGAGTTCATAAGAAACCGTAAGAGATCATAAAGAATCATTAAGGGTAATGTAACTATGCAGTGATACAATTTTGCTAACATATGTCACTTAGGGTATGTGAGGATTCCCATTTAGGATGGGAATACTCTTAAACATCCAGATGTACTTCAGCAATATGTACATTCTGAAAAGAAGTGAGCAAATGTATACAGGTATAGAAAGCAGTACACAGAAGTCCATGTTTGACTATAGGAACCAAACAACAGCACATGACTAAGAAAAACAAATGGATGGTCAATCAGTATTCTTGGACTTCCACTAAGGCACCAGTGAGGTTCAGCCTTCAGAGACTGAAAAATAACTGCCAGCTATAGGTAAAGAGATCTGCTATATCATACCTGTCCATTTGGTTAAAAGGTTCAATTAGAAACAGACCTTTCCAGACAATTATTAAGCAGCTGTCCAGTAGCTACACTTGATTTGGAGCAGCATCCTTCCAGTTCACACAACTGAGTAACAAGCAAAAACTGAAATCTTCCCTGTTCGTAGATATATCCTTCACAACAAAAAAATCATTACACAGCAATGTGATACACCACACTCTGCCATCCTTCTCACCATGCTTGTGCCACATTAGTCCATAGCAAGGCAAAACAAAGTTGAAACAGAGGAAACAGTATTAAAGCAAGCAAAATAAGATAACACATTGCTATGAGCTCTAGGTCAAACACCAATTGCCTACCACCATTAAGGACTCTTCCAGAAAGTGAAAACTTGACACAGCAGAAGCATATGATGGCTGTGGACTGTGAGAATGATGTATCTTTCTTAAACAACTCCCATCCATTTTTTCCTCCTTCAATTCCTAGTTTTCCTCCACCCTCATGAAACTACTCCCACAACAAGATCATTTAGCCAGCACTCTAGCTGCAGGTATGCTGACTGGTGAAGCAAGTCCTCAAAGCTCCATGGCAACAGGCTTTGCCTTCCTATGTTGCCAGATTACTGGCAGGCACCCAATATTTAAAAATTTCAGAGGCAATATGTTATTACTAGAAGATAAAAATCCTATGTAAATGTGGGAGATATATTTCACACTCTCACAGTACTATCTGGAACCTACAAAGTACAATAATATAAAAACCTTGCTGGTTTGACTTTCTCTGGTACCTAAAAAGGCTAGAAATTGTAGAGAATCTTGGTAACAATCTCATTGCAGCAGACTTTAGATATCTTCTTTAGATAGCCGGTATCTCCAAATCCTAGTGAAAGGCCTAAAAAGAGTGATGTTAGATTACTGAGTGAGTGGACAGGTGACAGTGCATTCATTACCTGAGCTCCCAGGAGAAAATTCTTCTTATGATACTGTGGTAACAAACACTGCCAGACTAGTTCTACAAAACCTAACTTAAGTTGCCATATCCTCAGTGTCTCACTGAAACCCATGGACACTTTATATACTGGGCATGACATTCTATGCTATAGAATATCCCTTTGGCCAGCCTGGGTCAGTTGCCCTGGCCATGCCACCCCAAACTTCTTGTGCAGCTCCTCACTAGCAGAGCGTAAGCCACTGAAAAGTCCTTGACTTAAAGCACTTAGCAAAAAAAAAAAAAAAAACCAGTGTGTTGTCAATATAATTTTCACACTGAATCTGAAAAACACAGCACTGACCCAGCTGCTAAGAAGAAAATGAACTCTGTTCCAGACAAAAGCATGACAAGGCACAAAGACAAATCCAAATTTTTTTCATACTAGCCAAAATTTTCAAATAAATGTTTTACAAAATTCAGTGCTATAGTATACAGCTCATCATCTGCAACACTGACAAATATGGAGCATGCCTGTGAAGAAATAAACATCAAGCATGTACCAGAAGCAGTAAACATTAAAAATATTATGAAATAATAAAACAGAACCCTATTCAAATTATATATCCTAATGATTTAGAGAAAAGCCTCACTATAGAAATCAGTTATTGACTAAAGCTACAGAAAAATCAAGAGGAAAAAAGAGCTCAAGGGCACATTGGCATTTGGAGTGGAGGGGGCTGGAAGACAGGGTATAAGAAATCCAACTACTTACTTCTCTGGTTTATTTATGAAACCTTATTTTGTACTAATTTCCTCTTGAGACCTGATCATATTTCATGATAAAATCTACCTGAATAAAAATTCTTATCTGAAAATAAAACCAAAAATAAACATCAAAGGTGGTGGGCATTAAATAAATAACTGTCCTATGTGTCACACTGTATTTTCCTTGTCTCAAATGTATCAACTGAAAGTACAGAAAATTTTCAAGTCTGTAGCAGCAATACAGATTCACTTTTGAACATAAAACACTTCTATGCAAATGACTGTAAACTGAACTGAAGGATGCAGAAAACAGATGTTACACATAAAACATTACTGCAAAGTACTCATCACAACTCCCACCCACTGGCCAGTCAGCATGTACCACAACATTCTAGGGAGACTTGGCAAATAATTTCACAGTCAAATCACGAATATTGATGCTCACAAGCCAAGATGTTTGGGTTATTGTGATTAATACTCCTTTAAGTCTTTTTCTTAGCCTGCAAACAATGCTTCATTTTTTTAAAGACATTTTTCTTATCTGCTAAATAAACAACAGCAGTCAAGATAGTTGTGAACTAATCAAGGTGGCTGCTTGGCTCCATATAATGCACTGAATTATTCTGCTGTTTGTGTAACTGACAATTTTAAATTTGGGAGGGGTAGTGAAACCCAAAAGCACCTACAGTGACATCATCACTCACACAAAAAATATTACTTGCTTGTGAAGATAACTGTTCATATAAGGAACTGCGTTAACGCAGACAAAAAAACCATTTGCATGAATGCTTGCAAACAGTGAACCGAGGTACACGAACATGAATCAAAAAGCTATTCAGAATTCAAATTAATGTTTGCAATACAATATTTTGCTTTATTTGGCAGCTCTAATCATAAGCACCAGTTGCCAGAGGTAGGCTCTGGTAGCTTTAGTACTACAATCTGTAAAATTTAAAAATACATAGCAAGCTAATTCCACTTAAGAGACTACACAGTATAGGTACAAGGAATACCATTAGTATAATCTTACTAATATATTTTTGCTTACAGCAGTGGTCAACTTACACAAACATAAAATAGGTAAAGTCTTTCTCTTCTCGTTTGCTTCACCCTTGCTAAATCCACAGCACCAAGTAAATCCTGCAGGATAAGGCTGCACAATTCAACCTGGGTATCCATTCTGGCATTGCAAGCCAAATCCTGCCAAGACTGTTCTCTGCAGGGTTTCTATACCATCACTTTACAGTACTCCTGATTTCACACTTGAGTACTAATCCACTAATCTTCTAGACTGCCTACACATTGTTGTACACTCTAACACATGCCACCTAGCTCCACTGGCAATGAATTTAAAATGCAGAAATGATGCCGGCATATGCTCACCTCTAATTCTTAACAACATCAATTGATGTCAATAGCTGAATGAAACACTTGTATAATTCAGGCAACAGAAGAAAATTCTATGCTAGTTTTCTTAAATTTTCTCTCAGCATGCTCCCCAGAGAACAAAGTAAAATAAGTAAGAGGCATACTAATTCAACCAGAAAGCCAGGACCTTAACATTCAGGTCTCCAGCAATGAAGGTGCAACCTTGGTAGAAAGGGATTCAGAGGAATTCAGCAAGAGGACCTTCGCGTCAAGATGAGATTTGTCCACAAAAACTGTTTCAGCTTGTGTTTCTTTTATAATGATTTTCTAAGCTTGCTATAGCAAGTCCTAGAGGAAAACAGGACACTCAGGAGAAAGACATCCTGAAGCTAGGTCACAAACTCAGGCTCATAATGCCTAACCTCCATATAAGTCATCTGGGAGACTTTCAGCAGCATGTGTCAATGTACCTTCCATAGTCTTCAGGTAACACTACTGAAGACGTGGTATTGGGCACCACTCTTCTAGGTTTTGAGTTTTCAAGATGAAATTTCATCAATTAAAATTCCTTCACCAAAAACCTCTGCAGAAGATTTTCTTTTACCCTTTTTAAAGAAAAAAATAAATTACTACCTGCATCTCAGAAGAAATTGTGAAGTTTGTATAGATGCCACCAGAAAAGGCTTACTACTATTGGCATTGACTGTATTGCTGGGCTGCTTGCAGCAAAGGTCGGGCCAGAAGAAGTCACAACTTTTTCTAAAATTGACATGTGAAAACAGAAAAACACTGCAACAACAGTAGTCAGTCCTACTGACTTCTACAGATGCACAGTTTTAGAGCAGAGTGAGCATGCGGGTGATAGGAAGAACCGGCCTGTTATCTGGAAGACAGCATACTACCAACACATCCTTATTGCACCTTTTGGCAAAAGGACACATAACATTTGGCTTGCTTAGCACCTTTCCAGCAACTGGAATGAGGTTCTGAGACTGGCAGCAGTGTATCTGGCACAGCACCTTTGCATTATGCCACTACCAGCCGCAAGAATGGCAGTAGGGTCCAGCTCTGTAATGAAGATTGGAATGCTATCAACTTCCTGAGTGCTGGAAGTAATGGCCTTTAATATAATTTTTTCTCAGATTAGCCCATGTATTAATGCTAATTGGCTCACTACAACACCTTTTCATACTACTTCAGTGCTGATTTTCCATGCTATTCTTTTATGAACATCAATCTTGTGCCCCACCTGCAGAGGAACTGCACAACATAGCAGGGAATCTTGTATATCTTCTGCCAAAGTACAGTACATGGCCATGATTGGTACATGCCAAAGGGGCCTTCCCAGCTCTTCAGCCCCCGTACACATCACTCAGCTCCCTGTTACATGCTGCATTATCATGCTGCCTGGCTGCTCCTTCACCACTGCCATCAAAGCCACTAGAGTGCGAATTCAACAGCTCTCCTCTTCCGCTCCATGTTCTATGCATTCTGACACCCTGAAATACATAGTGTTTAATAGATTTTTAAAAATCCAACCAACAAAAACAAAATAAGCAAACTCACAAAAACACTCAACATGTTCAAATTCAGAACATCTGAACTCCAGGAGCAGCAGCATGAACTTGTAATACAAACCCATACTGGAGCATATTTGCAAAACTCGCTCTGAACTAGTTTTCCCCTTTTTTCTTTTAAAAATACAAGAACAGACTCTTCCAGTTTAACTGTTCAAGTCCTGAGGGATGTGTGCATATGTTCAAGTGGTGACAGGGAAGTGCAGATGCAAATTTTAGGTAAAAAAATTACCAAATATTTAATACCTTGTTCTGGACGCAAATTTTGACAATAATAGTGCTACTTCTATGTGATAACAGAAAGAAAGGACTAACTTTAGGAGATTACAGTTTAGAAACAAGACAAATGGGTATTTTGGAGGTTTTCTTCAGAGCGACAAACATGGTAAGATTGTCTTCACCTTGTGGTCTGATATTAACTGTACAGCACAGAATTCCCTTCACATATGAACAAGCAATGCTGAAAATTGCTGGAAGAATCTAGCCTGGCAGAATCCTCAGCTCATCTGTTTGCAGCTTACTATAAAAAATGCAAACCAAACCAGAAAAAAAAAAAAAAGCCACAGTACTTCCTCCCTGTTATCATCACTATCTTTCACAATCTAGATATCACAGGCAATATACAACAAAGTTTCTCATTCCTATTTTTACCAGATGAGAACTTCCACCTCTATATCTAAAACCCAAAGGATTCATGACAAATTGGCACATCTTGGCTACCACTATAAAATGCAAAGATGTACTTCTAGCAACGTATCACACTTTTACTTCCTCGAATAATGTTTAGATTACTTATTTTGTCCATAGAATCTTAAATTAAATACACAGGAAAAGGAGGTTTAAAATTAAAGCAACTAAGGTTTGTCCACTTCAGTTGAAAACAAATTATTCTCAAGAAGACTCACAGAAAAGTTTCTATAATCTATTTAATTATCTGCTTTCTTAATACGTTGACAGTCTCATATATAATGAGAGATACCGTATCCTTTCCTCTCACTGGTTTTGCTGGTTTAAGAACTGTCTGGATGGACAGGCCTAGAGAGAGATGCCGAACGGCACCGCATCCAGGTGTTATGTGGTCATCAGTGGTGTCTCTCAGGGATCAGTTTTGGGCCCAGCCTTGTTTAATATCTTTACTGATGACCTTGAAGAGGGGATTGAGTCTAGCATCAGCAAACATCCAAAGTTAGGTCAGGGTGTTGATCTGCTGGAGGGTAGGAAGGCCCTTTGGAGGGATGTGGGCCAGAGCAGGAGCATGAGGTTCAACATGACCAACTGCTGGGTCCTGCACTCGGGATACAACAGCCCCATGCAGTGCTGCAGGCTGGGGGCAGAGCAGCTGGAAAGTGGCCCAGTGGGAAAGGACCTGGGGGAGCTGGTTAACAGTGGCTGAGGGAGCTGGGCGTGTTTGGTCTGGAGGAGGCTCAGAGAAGACCTTATCACTCTTACAACTCCCTGGAAGGAGGATGTAGCCAGGTGAGGGTCTTTCTCCAGCAACAGAACAAGAGGTCACAGTCTTAACCTGTGCCATGGGAGGTTTAAGCTAGACATAAAGAAGAATTTCTTCACAGAAAAGGTGATTAGCCATTGGAAAGTACTGCCCAGGGAGATGTTTAAGGAAAGACTGGACTTGACACTTAGTGCCATGGTCTAGTTAACATGGTGGTGCTGGGTCATAGGTTGGATTCAGTGATCTCAGATATTTTCCAATCTAATTGATTCTGTGACTTCAAGTAATCAAAAGCAAGTATTCAACTTTCACTTTAATTGGCCTTTGTTACTTGTGATGTCAGTTAAAATTTGATTTTAGTATTAATTTGCAGAGGATTATTTATTTGTATGTGTCACAATACCTTGTAATATTTTAATGCTATCTTTAAGATACTTTGTAACAGGAAAAATGCCCTTTTCAATGATGAAAAATGAATCAACATACTGACTAACATATGCTACCAGAAATCATATAAATACGAACAAAATAAAAGAATAAGAGGAATATATTTAGCCCACTAAGAAAATGTTTGTCATCTGCTCTGTTTTCTAGGCACAAGCAAGAAGTCATCCAATGGGAAAAAAGCAGAAACAGAAAAAACTGGTATTTTTCATTTATATTGAATACCAGCTAACAACAAAACATGTTATGATATGTGGAAGGAATAAATAACGAAGAACTGGATTTAAAAAAAAAGTAGCATTATAGAATATCTCAGGCTGGAAGGGACCCACAAGGATTCACTGAGTCTAGCTGTTGCAGGCAGTGTTTACACATTCTTAACTGAAAATAATTAATTCTTTAAAAGATGAAACTGCTAAGTAATTAAATACTATTTCTTGCTTGTAACAAGTTTTTAGTGATACAGGTTTTGGCTTTTACTTAAGGTAATTTAATATTTTATTTAAAATCATTTGCATGATATTTCAGTCACCTACACATACAACTGATAAGGAAGCATTCACTAATATAAGAAATAAAATAAAAGAAAAATTCATTTTGTAGGTTGTTAGCTTACAAAGTCAATGCTTAAGCACACTTTTGCTATCATAGACTTCCCTGGGAGTAAGCCTGTATCTTCAAATATTATAAAACACTTTACCTGCATCACCACCATGAATTTTTCTAACCAACTTTCTACCTGCTTTCCAGCTCTTCATCTAGTCTACCTCCCACTCATATGCTCTCTTCTCAGCAGGGTCTCCAACTATGGCTAATGAGCTTATCTCATTTCCACCAAGCTCGTGAATGCTGGCAACAGCTGACAGCGAATGCTGGACAGAAAACGCAAATCTGGAGTTCATGCAGAATACCTGAATCATTAGAGAACTTTAAAACTAGTGACAGCAGAGTAGTTTTATTCAGTATCTTTCATGCTGTCATTATTAAGCAGTAGATATTTTTAGCCACCAAAAGACAAATCCATCTGCAGCAGCAGTGTTTCCAAGGAGACAGAATAATTTAGACACATGTGGAACTACATCTCTGTTTTCATCAACTACTTTGTATTACCAGAGCACTTCTGAGTCAGATTTCTCATTTGATGGGGGAAGGGATTTGAATACATAGATTTGAGATTGTAATTTAACAGTTGAGCTTATGCTTTCAGATACACATCCATTACCTACAAATAACAAATGTTAGGATACAACTCCACTATTTTTTCAGTCAGTGTTATTTACCAGCATTTACATTCCAGTGTAACAAAACCCCCAAACAAACAAAAGGTACAGCTCACCAGTCTTTCAGAAAAAAAATTGTGAATCACTGATACTTGCCACAAATTACTGATTTTTATTTTTTATTTTTTTCTAGCAAACAGTCCAGGCTCCATTTTCTGAAGAAACAGCTAGGAGGAAAGGACACCACGCCCAGTGTTAAAGTACATACGTAAGTGGACAGTGGACAAAGCTTCTTCCAATCCTTTTTAGCATTCATAAGAGTTCTGTTGACTTGTTCCATATCTTCTTTATGGCACAAATTTTTAGTAGCTGTAGGTCTGCTTTAAGGGAATTCTCTCAACAAAATGGATTTTGCAATACAACAAAAATGGATTCACGCATTTACTGTTTTTAATCTCTGAAATCTATTAAAATTAAATTCCACCATTTTAGCTTTATAAATATATATATACTCAAATCAATTATAATTACTATTTATTTACATCAATTAGTATTTTTGCTTCAAACCAACAAAACAGGATCCTGTATAATGATTATTTCCTACATGTAAAATGTAGAGGTAAGTCAATAGAGAGCTGACTCACTGAAATCCTTGTTTTCAGGGAGGCAAATATCAAAATATCCTATTGTTTCAGTAGGGCCAGGACTTCTCTCTCTAGTCCCATATTTTCATATGATGTGACTTGATAAACAAATCTACTTTCTATACCAAACAATTTATTTGCTACTTGCCATCTCCAGACTGTGTGAACTAACAGCTGCTGCTAACACAAACTCTGCAGAAGCAAGCTATTTCAACAATTTATTAAAACTCATGTGTAAATGCTGTAGGTACTACAAGATTTATCTCTCATACACATAATTATATGCATGTTTTTTTCCTTTATGACAAAGATAATTTTATACCTGAGTTATCAGCCACATTCATTCCAAACCTAAAATAATGCAAAAATCTGCAAAAAACCCTTTCAGTCATTCTGAGGAGCCATTCTTACTGTTTGTTCACCACTAAATAAGGCAGTTTCAGAAACAGTTCATTTTCCTATTCAAACTCAAAGAAAGCATTTTTAGATCTTCCAGTACTCTCTTCCTGTTAGTAGCATACACTGTATTTTCAACAGCGAGCATTTCCATCACACAAAATGACCTCTCTTCCTACAGCTTACTGAGCAACTTCGGCATCAATGAGATGCAAAGCATATCCTGTCACATGAGAAAGCTGTCAGCACCAGGCATGCCTATGATTTCACTGTTTATGGATCTTACATCCGCTGAAACCTCCCAGGCAGAAGAAATAATAATGGGAAAAGCTGCTTCAGAGTCATTTGTGAGGAACAAGCAAGATGCTTGCACATGCATTTTTATATCCAAGAAATGCTGTGGCAAGGATCAAGAATAGCTATTCATAACAGGAATTTTTTTCACCCTTACCTGTAAATCGGGTTTCCGTGTTTCAGCTCTGTCAGTACAGAATGAAAGGTTTACTCCTCCTTTTTCCATATATCAGACAGCAGCCATCCAATAACTGAAGTCATCCTGGCATCCTTTGGAACATGCTCTCTCCCTTATTTCCCACTCCCCACCCTCATCTGCATGCTAGCAAAATGGGAAAACAGCAAGAAGAAAACAGAACAAAAAAGCACATCTGAAAACCAGCTTTAATAAGCTACTTAGTAGTCAGTGAGGACACGCGGTACTAAAAAGGTAATGACAAAATTTAAAGACAAGAAAAAAAAAGGCTATTAATAAACCTTCAGCTCCACTTCTGAATAGGAATTCTCCCTTTCAGCTCCTTTTTGTAAAGAAAAAACAAGCAAACAGTTGTAGGAACATAGTTACTGCCTGTACACATTCTTGGAGACTGACTCAGCTAACCTGATATTCAGTGTAGAGTGCTGGTGTGTACTTAAGAAAGCTTGTGATTATCAAAATAACAGTGGTGCTTTTATACAAACAAGGATCTGAAATCTCAATGCAAATTAGAATAATTCAGAGATAGATGCCAGGAATTTCCTACAAAATACATTTTCTTTCCGTTTGAGGCAGTATTTATAAAATATCTCAAAAAGAATAATTAGTAGTTTTTTTTCTTGAATATTGGCTATGTGAAACTCTACCTGTATAACTGGTACGTGTGCATTTATTTTAGTGTATTTATAATACAACAGCCAATGTTCAGCGTGCTGCATGAACTTTACACAAAGCTTAAATAAGAAATCAAATGCAGAGAATGACTAGGTGAACAATTTTCAATTGATGTGCCTGAAATATACTCTTAGTCTCTTTGCAGCCTCTTAAATCTAATTTGAATTTTTTTTTTCCAAGATCAGAGAACTTTTATTTCCTACCTCTCTATGTAAATCAGGTAGGTATCAACTCAGTTGAAGACAATAGTATCACATTTAGTTTATGACAGTTTAATTGCATTTAAAATCAAAATCAAACATGAGTCTTCTTAGCTAAGATATCATTTACTGCTATATCAAAACACTTGCACCCTTTAAAGAAAAAGATTAAGCAGCAGAAGCTGACAAATACCTTTGTGTTTACAAATGTTAATCTTCAGCTATAGCTTTCTAATAAAATTAACTATGAATTCCTTTAAATACAAGCATCTGTTTTCTTCAATGAATTATTGATCTTTAACCACAGCAAGACTATATCAATTAGCATACTTTCACTACAAAGCTGATTTAGCTTCTGAAAAAATTAGCTGTCAGTCCTATCACAACTGCCAGCAGATCCTGTGCATAACATTCAGATTTTGTCTTTATAAGTAAAGCAGGTGTCTTTTTAATCAAATTACCTCAGTTTAACATAAAACCTCTTCTGACATGCCTAGAAAAATGCAAATCCTTTCCTGCAAGTATTAAAAAACTATTAGGTTTCAAATAAAAAAAATCAATACTATTTTCTTAAGGGGGAAAAAAGGAAATACTGAGGAACACTTAAACAGACTTTTTGTCCTGATAAGCAATTGGCTGTAAGTCTTCAAATTTATTTTCTTCTTGATCTGCAGAAAGAAACTTGGAGTTGAGCACCAACATTTCACCTTTCAAGAAGCCTGAATGCTGAGAGAAATGAACAGACATACAGAACTGTAGTGCCACTACTAGACTTAATAAGCATTTTTTAAAATACAGATGGAAGGTGCAGCACTGCTCCATCCCCCAAATACCATCAAAACAGCTAGTTAGAAAAATGGGCAGTATAAACAAGTAAATCAGAATGCCTTGCAAAATCTACTATGAAAATAGGAGAGTATTAACAACAAAAAACCCAATAGCTCTACAACAGTCAGAGAATGAAGCAACTCCTTAATACAGACAGTGTTTCAAAAGTAAAACACAAATAGCATTGCTACAAAAGCTGATTAGAACTAAGTAGGCTGCCACTTCCCCCACACTCCAGAGGGGCTGCACACACAAGCCTCCCTAGCAGTGGGGTCTGTGCAATCTCCAGAACCTAACTTTGCCAGCTTCCTCGGATTTCAGTGTAACATCAGACAGTCCTTGTGCAATCTGCTCCAACTGGCACTTCCAGAATTGAGTAAAGTCGTTTACATGATAAATGTATTTTAAATACATTAAATTCACTTCTGCAGGGTGCTGAAGACACTCTCCTGTGCAGGTGGGGGCATTTGGCTGCCTGGGCACAAGGTGACCCTACAGACAGCACAGGTGGTGGCCCTGAGAGAGGAAGGCAGCAGCAGCCCCTGCCCACCCTTTGCCAGGACCCTTCCTTCAAGTTCAGCCTCCTGCCCTTGGCCCCTGCTGGAGCTGTGCCACTGCTGAAACCCTGGGGGGACCTGCCTCTGAGGGATGCCAAACTTGCCTCCCCCACCAGGCTCCCAGTCCAGCCTGGCAGCCAACCCCAGGCTATATACTAATATAATCTACGGTCTGAGCCGCTCCATTCTGCTGAGCTGTCCTCAGCTTCTGTCTCACCTGCTCTTTCCTAGCCACTTGCTGCACTGGCTGCTCCCCAGCAGAGCACCTGGATCTGACTGGCCCTTTCCAGAGCCAGCACCTGCTAAATCTTAGCAATGCTTTCCAGCTCCAAAGTGCCATTATTGGACTAATTACCCACATAAACACAGAGATGGAGAAAAGGAAACTGAATCCAGGTTTATACCCACTCCCTGCTGTGACTCAAGGAATTACTTTTTGTACTTGTATTTGTTTGGCTATTTCTCTTTTTTTTAAACTTACCTACACTTCAATACTCCATACAACACACACTTAGAGCTATTACATAGGAAAAAAGAAAAGCTTCACCAGAAAGCAGATTCCTGCAAAAACTTTCTTCACTTTTCCTTTCCCTGTTTCCTACCAAAATGTTTACTTTTGTTTTCTCTGACTACAAAGAATGAAGTTTCTTTTGGTAATCGCTGTATGAAATAGTTCAACAGGATTGCCTCCTTCCAAAATAAACCTTCACCCTGGGGTACTCAATAGCACCTTCTTCACCATCTTAGTTTCTCATGAAATGCAAATCTTTCCAACTAGGAAAGAAGGTAAAAGATGGCTGAGGGTAAAATTGTCTCGTAGAGGTACAAAACTCAAAGAACTCTGACTGCTGGTAACTAACATCTCTTGATCTCCACTTAATACACCGCACAGGCACTCACAGACCCTGGATGCCAGATCCCTGGATCTCATGTTAGGTAACTTTATAATAGCTTACCACACAGTCCTTTACTAAAACCAATTTGTCCTAGATTACAATGTAAA
>VXBU01013146.1:0-13710 GCA_013400315.1 Bombycilla garrulus | reverse complement strand
AAGCTCAAAGATGTATCTACTGCTTGTATTTTAGGAAAACCTTTTATTATGTGCCTTTATGCTTTAAGCTGTATAGTCAAATGTTTATGTTATACAGAATTATGTGAATATAATAAATTGTTTCAAAATAGCATATGTAAAATCAGCAATTGATAATAAAATAATGGAAACTTTTTAAAAGCTGATATTTGGCATGATAGGAGACTGATGTTTCCCATTCCCAGCTGTTTATGCAATAAAGGATGCACTTATCTGCACAAATAAAGCTAGAAATGCAGAATTCAGGAGAAAACCAGCTACTTTATTCTTAGACTCGTTCCTAGGGCAGCAGCAAACACCCCCAGAATCATCTGCCTTAGTGGTACACCTTAGTATTTTCTTCAAATAGTAAAAGCTTTTATAAAATAATGAATTTTTTACACTAGATACACAAGAAAATTTTGCATTTGTTTAACCAAGAAACCAGAATTCTCTCAACCTACCTCAGCAGTTTCCAGACCATCTACTGTCATACAGATATCAAGATCACTTTGTTTGAAGCCAAAGCCATTTTTTGACGAGCCAAACAAATCCAGCTTGGTTCCTGTAAGGCATGGGTTGTATTACAGCCATACATCAACAAAAATCACCAAATTATAAATAACACAGAATCTCAAATTGTAGGTAGCTGCAAACCACTGCATGTCTTCTAACATAGGCATGAAAACATTACTGTATTTCTGTGGTACATGAAAACTTTCAGATCAACCTTGCTTATGAGAAAACAATCTCTGTTATTATTGATTCAAATAAGCAGTCTGACAAATCCAGAAACTAGGTTTTGCAGTAATTAAATCAGTATGTACGTTCAAGATAAAATAAGAAACGTAAAACTATTCCACTTCTGCTTTGATGGTTTCTTCTTTAACTTGCTATTGCTCTTTCCTACTAAAATGTGCTATATATGAATACATAAAAAATTCCAAATTAAAAAAAGCCTTAAAATACTTAGAACAAAAACTAATGTAATGAAATATTGCAACACTGAGCAACAATGCAGCTTAAATATTCAAAACTGAAGTGTTTATTATTATACTGAAATGATGTTTTCTTGGAGTATGAACAATCAAAAGTATAAACACGAAGTTTGAATGGTCTAATTACCTGGGAAATGTTGTCTAATGAAGGTTTCCAAACTTTGTCTTATATGTTCCCGAGCGTGATCCTCTACTGTATTTGGAGTAAAATCATCTTTAAAAAAGAAGGAAAAAAGACAACAATGTAGGCATTTGTTCCTTATAGAAAAAGCAACGATTCAACTGAAAATAGAGAGGGGTTTACAGTGGGGCAGGGGAAGGGAAAGAGAGAGAAAATTCACATGTGAAGGAAAGAGCAAGGATGAAGTAGAAGAGAAATACCTGTTCAAAGAAAAACATTAATTAGACAAATAATGCATTTTGTCTGGTCAGAAATGGCGAGAGAGAAAGGAGGAAAGTTGTGTCACTCTGAAAAGAACAAAAGTGGAGAAATGTTACAAAATTATATTTTGACACTATTTTTTCTAACATATTGAAGTCTTTTTTTTATGAAAACTATAAGTTATGGAACAGTTAACATAATTCAAATAATAAAAATATAAAACCATTGGTCAAAAACTCCACCCAAAATAAGACTCTCAGAAAATGTTTTTTCCTGTATGAATAATCAATCAGCCAGTTGGAAGACAAATCTAAGCACTTTCTAGTTCTCCAGATACAAACTACTCAGCAGTTCTTTCATAGCCATTATCATTAAGCCAAATTGTAGAATTGTATCTAAGAGCTGGAGGCAAAATAGCAAATAAACTGTCACCTTATAATACCATTAGTCTGTGGGTATTATGTATTTTTTTTTTCTGATTCTTTTTCTATGGCACAATACTCAAAGGAGAAAACTTACGGTAACACTGGACACAAACTTGATCTAGAATAACTGAAAACTTGGGTGGCAGTGGTGGTAGTGGATCAAGTTCAATTTTCTTGAAGTCTTCTGGACAATCATTCTTTAAATGACCTTCCCGTTTGCACAAGCTACATACTACTGCAGGAGACTGCATGAACAAAAAGCAGGATTGGTTTTAAAAACTACAGTACTTTAATGAATTCGAGCAACATTTTCTTATAACTTCTAACAGAACATAAGCAATATGTTTATGTTCTGATACAGCTTGCTTACCTTGCCCTTTGTAAATGCTTGTTTACTGAATTGATAGAAAAGTTCAGATTCTAAGCACTGTTCTATTGCTGTGGTCTCTCCAGAATGGCTTCCCTCCTCAGTAACATATTCTTGACTCAAATTGATCTTCAGAGGTCCATCTACATTTTCTTTGAAATGTTTGTTTTCATATTTACTGGGGATGGAAAGATTATCTTCCTCTTCTGACAGTGCATCATCATCTCTGGGCCCAGTATTTCTGCTATCCAGTTCACCTCCAGTTCTAATGGCAACACTGCACTGTCTTTGATTTAGAGGACTTGGTGCTTCCTCTTCTTCCTCTTCATCATCTGAGTTCATCATTTGGGATATCTGACTCTGTGCTGAACACAGGAATTTTTGTGGGGACTCATCCAGTTCATCAGTATCTTCAGTGCTACTATACTCATCAATGTCAATTTTGTCATCTGTTATACCACTGCATTCCAAGCCAAATTCATCACTCTCTGTAAGTGCAGTGTGTTGAAAACCTTCTAAGTCTGAAGTACTACATGTCTCTACATAATGCTCATTCACCATAACAGGGAGTTCTCCACCATCACTGTCTTCATCGATTGTCTGCACAGCAGCCAAAATATTACTCCATTGTCTTTTTTGTTGTTGATGTTCTTCCTCTTCCTCCTCTTCCTCATCTTCATTTTCACTCTCTGTCTCTTCGCAACTAGGTTTCAAATCCTCATTATCTCCAGAAATAATTTCCTCAATTATACAGTCTGAGTCTTCATGGGTAATTCCCAGATGACTTATATAATCAGCCAATTCATCTTCTGTGTAACTTTCTGAGCCATCACACAGTTTTGAAGGAGTAATTTTATGTTCCTTGGGCATACATGTATTCTCTGTTATGCAATCTTCTGCTATGGCTGTGTTTGTTCTACCATCCAAGTTTTGCAAGTCAGAATCTTCATGCTTTATAGCATCTTTTCCATGGTCCAGCATTTGGGATATCTCCTCACTTGCATATGAAGATGGTATTTTGCTCCATTTTGCACTTTTTTTTTGAGGCAAGGCAAAATACTTATAAGTTGCTCTCAGACAGTGAAGAATATACTCATACACTAGCTGGCTGTTCAGAGTTCTTGCCACATTCCTTTTGACTGAATATGGGTCTAGTAGAAAGAAGAAGTGAGCCAGCATTGAAAGAGTTAACTTCTTAAAAAAAGAATACACTTACATCCACACAGTCTGAATTACTAGTAACTCTTAAACATTGTGTAAGGACACAGGATCTACAAATTGTGCTGAAGACAATTTTTTAGTTCACTTAATTATTTCTGATAACATTTTAAATAATACTCAATATAAATATTGATTTTTTTGGGGAAAAATATTATACTATAACCAGTTCAATATTAAAAATGTCTAAGCCATAACACACAATATCAACAGCCAAGTCAGCACCTTATAAAAATAAAAGTTACAGTTCTTTGAAGTTTGTTGAGAGATATTTATATACCTTCCACAGCAATGCGCTTTTTAGGCCAGTCCTTTAATTCACGAGACACTGGTTCCTTGAGTCGTATGCTAATAACCAAATCAGCCATACTGAACTCCAAAGCATAGAAACGAAGCAGTTCGAGCCAGAGCTGACCAATGGGCGCTGAACGCTGCTGACCTAAATCAAATACTAAGGGAACCTGTCAATTACAGAAGAAAACCTTAGACAATATTTAGTGCACAGGTGTTTAACTGTTACACTTCCTTTATTTCATCTGTAATCTAGTGTGGCAAAATTTATAATCAGTTCTCAACTCCTGCAATTGCAACAAAAGCTGCAATTAAAAAATTGGAAGATTTAGTATAAAACTTCAGAATGAAAAAATGCAGCAATGGTGAAGAGAAGCATTGATGATTAATAACAATTGCTTCTTTAACTGTTTATGCCATAATTTATAAATTTAAAAGGAAAAAAATGTGTATCTCATCTCACAGGACAGAATAGATTATACAGCCTATTTTTCAGCCAAGCCTAGGCTGATTTGTTAACTCTCACAACATGCTATCACATAGTGATACTGCCTCTTTTACAAAGCTGTTATAATAGAAATAATTTTTAAGAATCATTCAAAGCAAAGATGAAATATTTTTTATATGCTTAATCTAATTCTAAGACAAAACTGCTACAACTCTGCAAACTATATTCTCCCCAACAGACTAAAATTTAGGGTCTTATCAGAGAGTTTAAAATCATATCTATTTTCCTGCAATCTCCTTAGCACCAAGAGCTAAGCACAAAAACCCTGAAGCAAGCAGTCCTGTAATCTCATAGTTCAACTCATGATTTTGAAACATAAACACAAAACTGAAATGGAAGATTATTCTGTTTTGAGAACAGCAATGTCTGCTCGACTACTACAGAAACAAATTTAGAAGTCCAGACCTTCCCCCTTCTAGGAGAAGCTTCTTGTGGCAAATCAGAATCATCAGTGAGGTTATGCTCCCAAATCACAGCATCATTCTTGACTTCTCTCAGATGAAAATCAGTTAATTTGTTTAATGAGAATCCTCCAACCTAGAGGAAATGAAAAAAGAAACATAGAGCTCAACATCACATGAACTTTAAATTTTAGTCCCCACACCGTAGAAGAACAAAGTTTAAAAATGGCCTGTTCCAGGTCCAGAATATGCCCCAACCTTTTTCTCTCTTCTCATCATACTTCTCTACAAAACACTCTCAAGAGCTCAGTGTTCTTAGAAAGGTGTGCTGGTGTCCACACTCATGAAATATGGACAGTGAGGTGGACTGAAAACTGCATGAATGGCAGATCCCAGAGGGTTGTAATCAGTGGCACAGGGTCTAAACATGGGCCTGTCACAAGTGGTGTCCCCAGGGGTCAATACTGGGCCCAGTGTTGTTCAATTTGTTCAGCAGTGACTCAGACAAAGGGACAGATGCCTCCTCAGCAGGTCACTGATGACACAAGGCTGGGAACAGTGGCCAATACCCCAGAGTGCAGCCTTGACAGGATGGAGAGATGGGCAGAGCAGGACTGTTTGAACTTCAACAAAGGCAAAAGCAGGATCCCGCATTCCACTGGGGAGGAATAACTCCAAGCACTAGCACAAGCTGGGGATTGATGTGCTTCGAAGCAGCTCTGTGGAGAAGGACCTGGGGTTTGTGGTGAACAAGCAAGCTGTCCCTGAGCCAGCAGTGTGTCCTGGTGGCCAAGAATGTTGTCCTGGGGTGCTCAGGACAAGAGAGACACAGAGCCCCTGAAATGGGTCCAGCAAAGGGCTACAAAGATAACTAAAGGACTGGAGCACCTCACTTATGAGGAAAGGCTGAGGAAGCTGGGCTTGTTCAGCCTTGAAAAGAAGCAACTGAGAGAGGACCTCATCAATGTCTTGAGTATCGGAAGGGAAAGCGTCAAGAGGATGGATTTAGATGGTGCTGAGTGATAGGGAAAGAGGCAATGGGCAGAAAATGATGCAGGCAGTTCCACCTGAATATGAGGAAGAACTTGTGTGGATGACCAAACACTGGAACTGATTGCCCAGAAAATTCTGTAATTCTGTGTCATGCAACCTCTTCTTCACACATTAGATAAGCATAAATATATATCTTTCAATTATATGGCCATATAAAACAGGACATTTTTTCTCAGCCCGTTCAGAAAGTGCATATGCTTTCAAACGAGTCAGGAACGCAGCACAGAAAACTTAACTGCAAGGTTCATGTAATTAGTTACAGGAATGAGAACACGTGTGCTAAACATAACAAGAGACTGTAAGAACAAAAATGGACGCCATAAATATATTATATGAATGGTGTCCTGGATAATCGGATTCTGGACTGGCATCCATAGTACAACTCCTGACATCAAAATGCATTTCAGTTTCTAAACCAAAGAAATACATGCTCTAAACTCCTAATGTGATCCCTTCAGATGGCATTACACCAGCGTGCTGGAGGAAAGGCTGAAAAAATGAGGAAGTAAACTGTTGCAAGGTGCATTATTCAATGCCCAGTTCTCCTTATTCACAGAAAGGGCAACAGAGCACTTACTTCAGTGATCGGGACTGTGAAATGCAACCTTACAGCCAGGCATATTAAAGGTAAGTGTAATCACTGAATGATTATTAATTCACAAATGAACTCACATTCTTAATTCCTTCAGAAATGGCTCGCTTATGGCTTGCTCAGAGTAGCATAAAGCTGACAGGTTATATACCACCACAAGCAACTGGTCATCTCATTTAAACTATTCAGTGTATAAATAGACATACCCATGATCCCAAATAGACAGGCAGAAGAGGCTCTTTCCTCTGTTGTAGAAAGAAAATAACCATTAAAGCAAACACATACGGTGACAAGCCTCCCTCTTCAGGATGATCAACACAGCATAACTGTAAAAACAAATGGTGCAGTCATTAAAGCTTCAAGTGATACTATGAAAAATATTCTTTTAATTACTGTTCAGAAGTCAGTCACATGAATACTACAGAAACATACATCTTTGAGCTATTACCAAATGCAGTTTGTTCTCAAGGCCGGCATATTTACTGCAGTTACTACCACACTACCATAATGTTTTCAATGTAAGAGCCATAGGACACAGATTGGCAAAACAGACAGCATACAGCACATTGACAAACAATGATAGCTCCTTTTGCACATATACAGTACAAGGCATAAGTTTCTAAATTCTTTAATTAATATTTTAATTGCAGACACAAATTTTACAAGTTATGTTAATTCAAAAGATTGTTTTCATTTCCAAAAGAGACAAACAGTTTTTTCTGACAAACAGTTTTTTCTTTTTTCCTTTTTTTTTTTCATGATGGATTAAGTTTATGAGAACCTAGCAATTTCACTTCATATACATTCCTCTGACTAGTTTGGTAACAGAGCAGGATACTTACAGTCTGCATGCCACTGAATGAAGCTTAAAATTTCACTTTTGAAATATAGTGTAATGTTACCACACACAAATGATAATTATTTAATTTATAAAATTTACAATTTATAAAAACTTTTGTCCTTATTTCAACTCTTTTTCCAAGGATTGTTTCAAGAACCATTTTCTAAACCATAACTACAGGCATAATAACAAAATTCATTCAATATTTATTCACAGATATGGGAGTACAAACTCTTACCTTTGCCCAGTACCTGAAGGCAATCACTAAGGGTATGATAGCAGGTTCCAGCTTTCCAAGTGTAGCCAAATGGTTTGTTGTCAGACAGGCATTCTCATTCCCTGCACTCACTTTACAAATAAGGCCACTAAAATCCAAAAAGAAACAAAAGATCTTGAAGGTCTTGTAAGAACACCCATAGGTTGGATAATACCTCACAGAACAGTGTAGCAGAAGGCTGTAAGGAAAGACTTGACAGCCTCTCAAAGACAGCATCTCTGCATGAAAAGTAGCATGCAATACTAATTTAATTTATGGTTAGGTTGAGAATATATGCATTATAATTTTCTGTACAAGCGTTTTAAGATACAATTCAAATTTAAGTTTTTTTTCTAACATTAATTTACTGAATTGAAAAAGTTACAGTATTCATTTCCTCCATGAAACAAAAAAAAGTTTTCTCACATCACACACAAAATCAAACAGTTTCTATGCTGTTTTCACACAACATAAAATATTTTTAAAACTCTGAAAAAATCAAGGCGGCAAAAAATAACTGGTAATATTTTTATCAGTAGCTGTTTATAGAATGTTTCATGAATCTTAATTGATATTCATCAAATGGGCAAAATAAAATACTTTTCAGTTGTTCTCAAAATACTAGCGAAACTATGCAAACTGTTCTTATCCTTACAGAAATCTATAATTTAATATGGTATGTACACTACCTGTAAGAAAGGAAAGTTTCTGCTTAAGCAATAATCCCAAATGGAAGGGTAAGGGTACATGCTGGAAGCCATAATGGTTGAAGGGGTTGGGAAATACACAGCTGAGGACAGAACAACCCTTACCCTCTTATTCTAGGCTAGGAATGACTTGCCCATGAGTGTTAGTTTGTGTTTCAAGATCCATGGAACTGTAATAATTTAGTACAGAAAGGTCATTTATCAGGTGGAAATACAATTTACAGTGCTATATACTATTAGAACACACAAAGTGACAACTGAGACCTTTGCTTTTCTCTGCACACCACCACTGGTATTCTAGCATGGAAATCTGCATCAACTTCCGTAAAAGATTCTAAGTGGGAAAAAGAAAAAGAAGAAGGCACATTAAGCATGGTGTTGACAAAAAATACGTTGAACTGGATGCAACTAGAGGAGTACAAGTAGAATTTCAGCTTCTAATACAATGACTAATATTAAGAAAAATAAAGTACATTTAAGAGTCTTAAAGTGGTTAAAGAGTTTTACATGTGATGGGAAGAATATGGTCTATACAACAGACTGTTAGGAAAGTACTGAGAAAAACCAGAACTTTTCAAAATTCATATATACACAGTAGGTATAATTAAGGAGGTATGTTTTGGTTAAGAGTTGGCTTCAGTAATTCAGGCATGCAGAGAGACCTACATCACCTATGGAACAATATTGGCATGAAAAATAAAAAAACAGTGTTACATCACTACTACACTTTTTCCCTGGTTATCTGACAATCCTTTACATATATACAGAACAGGCTTGCCTACATGATGTAATGTCCTTTTGTTATGTTTTCTTTCTTCTTATTCTTTATATAATATTAAAACCCTAATCTCTTCTCTTAGTGGTGTTGATTGATTCAAACCAAACTTATTTTTTTGATACCTCACAGCTTCACTGGGCCAGGAGAGGGAAGAAACTGTCAAACAATTTTAGATACTTTGATGCCTGGGAAGGCTGACCTAGAAACAGAGACTAGGTAGAATAAAATGATAAAAGATATTTATTGAAAGGTTACAGCTTGGGCAGTACAGGAACCACGCTGGGGTTACACCCAAGTCAAATATATAAATGATCACAAAAATGGATGCCCAGTCAAGAGGCCTCACATTTTTATACGTTTTGGTCCATTAGCATATTGGAGTCAATTGCTCAACCACAGCTTCAGGTTATGAAGCTCCATCTTCCTTGTTTTGTCTCTTCCCTTCACTGTTGTTTACACTCTGGGGCCTAAAATTTGTTGTTGGTCCCAAGACAGAAAGGAATAGTTTTGTCTACCTACTCCATGAAGAGAGCTTACTAACTCTTAATGTAAAGCTCAGAACTACACTCAAAAACAGCATAGACTCTGAAAAAATATAAAAGCTAAAACTTATGGCATCAACTTAATGCAGAAATTCTGAAAGAACAAGATTTTTGTGATGTTACTTCGCTAACTAGACACCTAATTTCACTGAAAATCGTCTTGCTCTTGCCACTGGGGTACCTCAAACACCTATCCCTATATCATCTCACTCACAGAGAAAACTTGGCACAACACGTTAATGCAAGTATTACTTGCTTTTGTGATACAATACTGATTCTAACTTCTTATGAGATCTGGGTCTTCTTCCTCTAATCTAACGTAAAAATAACCCCATTCTCAAAGATCATAATGGTCCAGACAATAAAATGCACATACAACGATGGCAGGGGTGCCACCGAGAAAATCCAGGTCAGTAAATGTGTATGTTTTGAACACATACGGTCTGGTTCCCGAACTATGGGCATTAAGCAAGGCAAGAAAGCAGTGAAGCTACTTTTTGCAATCTGCATTTAAAAATAATAGTTTTCACACCTCCTGCCCAGTATTTTCTTTTTTTTTTTTTTCTCTTGCCTGCATATAATTGAATTGGTTTGAGTAAGTGCATTTTTTAAAGGATCTTAAACTTTACCCCACTGCAAAAATGAGCATAGTTACATTCATTACCTGAAAAAAACCCAACGTGTCTGTATGCAGTCATCTGCACGCAGCCATCATGTCCCTGACACACATGTGCGCGTAATTATAGGAGAAGAGACCACAATGTGAAAGTACATTACTGGGTTTCTGTTACATGTTAAAGAACTTAGGCTGCTTTCTGTGCTATGCATGGCTAATAGAGCAGGCTGGAGAGGGCAGCAGAGTCTACCTCACATGCAATGACATCTTCAGTTACGATGTAGAAGAAATCCTCCCACTAGGAATTTCTCACATCATCAAAAATAACAGAACTTCAGCCCTCATAATGCTGAATGCCAAAGCAAAAGTTCTGCTCTTATGTAACGTATTCTCTTCTCCAGTACTATTCAGTCTCATACCTTTCTAAAAAAAAGAATAGCATGTGGTGTACCTGTTCAGCAGAGGTGAAATTGAAACTCAACAATGCTAAGCAATAATAGTTTAACAAAATGGAGACGACAGCAATTTTTTCTTACCACTGTTCTGGAGACTTTCTTGCACAAGTAAGAGAACATCTGGTTGAGTCATCTGTCAATAAAAGGAATAAAGTTGTTTTTGCATGGACCACCTGCCAAGAAGGCAATTTTCTACAACTCAAATTTAAAACCACCTCTACATGTTCTTCACTATTATTAAGTTGTATCAAAAGAAAAAGGAGCTCTGCTTGCTTTGAAGGAAAAAAAGTAATCCTGGAGTAATTTGTTACTTAAGTTATTTTTATCGCTATCAAAGACTTGGTTATGGTAAGAAAACCCCCACCAACAGAATTACTGGTTCAATGCGCTTAAATATGACTGCATTCTGACACACTAGACTTCCATCATGCTAAAGACTGGAATTATAGCTTTTTAAAATTATATGCACTTTATGAACTTAGGTCATTCTTTGTTTCCTAAAGGAAATGTTAAATTCTAACAGTGGGACTGCCAAATCAACTATAGCAGGAGTAAGTTTAAGGAGGAAACCCAATCTGTAATTCCTTTTCAAATGTTCAAGCACAAAGATGCATAAAAACAATTAACATGACAAATAAAGACTTTAAATTACTCCACACATAAAAACATAATATGGTTTTATGGCTCAAATATAAGTAGTCAAAATGCGTATAGTAATCAATATGTGAATATATCAATACAAAACCAGGATCAGTACTGAAACAAGATCACAGAAGTGTCATTTATTCCAACTGTCAGAGAATATAAATAATAATCAGTCTCAAAGGACTGGCAGAGTACAGATGTTTTAACTGCTTTCAGAAGAAATAACACTGCCTGATGACTACAGTTCTGTGAAGAAAGGAATGCTGTGTTAAGACCAACCAGCTCTGTTTTACCCAATGGGCTTTTAGAAAAAATGTTACTATCACACTATAAAACATATTTAAAATATAATCCACACGAAGATGCAAACATTCAAAACCACTAACACATGCTTAACAAAATGGCCTTACTTACATTGGTAGGAAACTGGGTATCTATGTTTATGTCTGAAGTTTTGAAACCAAATCTGCTATAGGAGGAGCCATACAATCTTAATGAACACTCTGCAACAAAAAGAATTATACTTCATTTACACCATGCTTCACTCTAAGTCTGTAGCTATTTACAGCACTGTTAATTAATCTTAAACCTACACCTGGTTTTCATGAGCACAAGAAAAGAAGAAGGGTGTTCAACAGCCCAGAACTGCTACTAAATCCTGCCTTCCATGCTGTTGTTGGTAAAGGCTTATTATGAAGGTCAAATCCTTCCCACATCCTTTTCATCTTCACTTTTTATTCCAGGTCTGTCTGGGTCATGAACACCATTATAATTTAATTCTGAAACAGGTTCATATTGCTACATCAAATTGTTCAACAGACTAGTAACTAAACATGCTGCTTTAGAATGCCAAGGTTTTTAATTCAGTTCTCAATTCATAAGCTGGTGGGGATGTTTTTTTTGGTTGATTTCTTTTCTCATTTGTTTGGTTTTTGTTATTTTGTTTTTCATAAGTTGGCATATTTAACACTTAAATCGCAAATAATACCTGGCAATTTTTGACGCAGCAAGGTTTCCATCACTGTTTTAATATTAAGCCTTTCTTCTAGATCTTCATTATTTAAGCCAAACTCCTGCACGACATTTTCAACAGCAACACCAATAGCTTTTATCTGGGAAGGCGTTGGAGGAGGAAGAGCAGCCAGCAGTTCTTCTTCTTGCTTTTCCTTTAAGGATAACAAGACCAATGTTTTAATGAGTTTCTTGAGTACTTAAGAAGCTAAAATGAATGCAAACAACTCATTCCAAGTAATACCACCACCACAAATTTTCCAGGTAATGCAGGTAATTGGAAGGAATGAAGATCCTGATACCTCAGGAGACTTCAGACATGTATATATATATATGTATTTGTTAAAAATGTATATATGTAACATATATAACATCTACGTGTGTTAAAAAATCACCAATTCCTTCATCACCTAGAAGTGTGAAAAGGCAGAAGCTAAAGAGGAGGAAACAGAAAATCTGCATAAGACATACTGTTGTCCACTTCAAGCAGGGAAAGTGGAAGATATTTTGAAAAAAAAAGGTAAAACTGATGTTATACTGAAAGTTATTTTGATGCTTATGCTCAAAACAAACCTTTTTCCTACACATATAAACAAGTCTGTAATAACTCCACAAGTACTTAATTTTTACAGTATTTCTGAACTGAAATATTCATTCTAACATCTGGGTTATAGTTTCTAATTCTGCCATACCAACTGTATTTGCTTATTCCTACTCCTCATTGCAAAGTCCAGGTCCCAAGCTTACTATCTTCATCAGTATCATTACATAACAGGATTGAAATATGGTAGAAACTAAATGTGGAATGGTTTTAAAAGCAGCACAGGTTCATCATCATTACCGGGGTAAGGAAAGCTTCATTAAACTACAGTTAGTACTTGTGCTTAACTCACCTTTAAGCTTTTCTTGTGTCTTTTTTCTTTAATATGCTTATGAGCAAACGCCACCGACTCAATCAAAACATCACACAATTTGCAGGTGTATTTTGCTGATGGGTAGCTTCGAGGTTGCTAAAATAAAGATAGTAAAAAAACTACTAAAATATATAAAGGTATTACCTTCATTCAATACCCTTGCTAAGTTCAATGGACTAACTCTGAAATCTACGCCCACTCACTTTAGCTTCCTTCACGCTGTATTTGCCATCACAAAGTTTGCACATCAAATACAATATAAGAAGAATGATAACCTGTCAATCACAACCAACACCTTATCTTTTATAGGAGAAAATAACCAATGTCCATAGAAGAATATATTAATTGAAGAAACAACTACTCCAGCATTTTAATTAAGATCTGATGTCATTCTATGAACTAAAAGAGAAGCCATTTTTTGAGCTTGAACTGTTATCAATGTTGTAGCAAAAAAACCCAAAAGATAAATCCTCTTCTTTTTAAAATTAACAGCAATATCGTTACTTATGTAACTAAACTTTCTAGCTACAATCAGAGATATTGCTCAAAGTGTACCCTCTACAATGTATTTATATACACAAAAAATATGAGAGTTTTATCTCTACAAGTAAAGACAGCAGCACCTTTTTCAGCCTATAAATGTAGTCTCGCTTCAATCGTTCTTCAGCTTGCTGCAGCCCCAGAAGTTCTTT